>JABVXU010000615.1:0-31379 GCA_013365365.1 Cruorifilaria tuberocauda
ATTGTTATGATAATACAAACGTGTAATTTAACAGTTGATTCAGATATTGAAGGATTGCTGAAAAATTTTTCTTCAGTTTGAATATTTTTATTATTTAGCATTGTTACTGATCGTTCGTAAGTTTCAGCCTGTAATTATAATTTATTATAATTGATTAATTAATTAAATTAATTGAAAATTTTACAATTTCATCTTTGAAATTTTGGAAATTCTGGCTTACCTATTTTTTTTAAAGTTAAATGAAGTAAGTTTGTAGAAGTAAAGATTTCAAATTTTACCAAAAATTTTCAAGTAATTTCAATAATAGTATCATTTGATTCCATTCTTTATTACTGTTTATCCTCTAATTAAGTTTATTCAATCAGATGAACTTTTTCCGAATTCATATTTTAAACTTGAATATTACCTAAGTAAGTTTTATTTAACCAATTCAAATAATTTGCATGCTTATTGTTGCTCAGTAAGTTTAATCTTTGAAAATTACGAAATAAAATAATTAACCTGTTTATCAAGTTGAGCAGTTTGTTTTTCCGTAAGTAAATGTGGTGCCATATTCCGGATATACCATGGCTCTTTTGCCATTAAGCGTTGTAGAATTTCATTACGCTTAACCGGATCTCCGCACGCCAAAGCACGTTGATACTCTTTCTAGAAATTTCTATGATTCATCAATTACAAGTTAATAATTAAGAAAAGGGAAATCTTAATATCCTACAAAATTTAATTATTATTTTCTCTTTTGAATTCATTTAAATAAATCAAAAATGAACACATACTTAAATATTACTTACTTTTACTATTAGTGATAAGGAATACACTATTATTACTATTACTGATAAGAGTATAGTATTAGTGATAAGGAATGCACTATTATTACAATTACTGACAAGAATATACTATTAATGATAAGGAATATTACTGATAAGAATATACTATTAGGGATAAGGAATTACTATTACTGATAAGAGTATACTATTCGTGATAAGGAATACACTATTATTACGATTACTGATAAGAATATACTATTAGTGATAAGGAATATTACTGATAAGAATATACTATTAGGGATAAGTAATTACTATTACTGATAAGAGTATACTATTAGCGATAAGGAATATACTATTATTACTATTACTGATAAGAATATATCATCAGTGATAAGGCATAATTGTTTTCTTTTTCTTTCTTTATTGAACAAAAAAATTTTTGTTATCACTTACCTGCATTCTTATCATCAAATGATAAAGCCATTCTTCAAATTTGATTTGTATTACACCGAGAAGCATTGAAACAATAGAAAGACCAATGATTACTAACCAAAACATTAATATCAACATATGTGGATGATCCGGTACGACGTCACCTGACACGTGAGGATACACGTACACATGTATATAAATCATTTAAAATCTTATCAGTGATTAAACTGATAAAAAATGGAAAATGACGAAATGAATAAATTAATTAAATTGAAATTGGATTGAAAAGCAAATATAGAAATAAGATAATGGATGGATCAACTGAACTGAGGTAAAGGTGAAAAAATGATATATGAAAAATAACACAAATAGGTTAATTAATTAAATTGGAATTGAAAATTAAAATGCATTAAGAATTAAATAATAGATTAATTCATTAAATTGAAATTGAAAATAAAAATATATTAAGATAATAAATAGATAAATTAATTGAATTGAAATTAAGTTGGAAAAAAGTGGAAGAAAGAACGGTAAATGGAAAATATGATAACATGAATGAATGGTTTATTAATTAATTAATTAAATTAATATTGAAAATAAGGTTTACAAAAAAATAATGAATGAATTAATTGAAATGAAATTAGACTGAAAAGAATAATGGAAAAATCGATGTGTGAAAAATAAGGTAATAAGTTAATTAATTAAATTGGAATTGAAAATAAAATACTGAATGAATGGTTTATAAATTAGTGAATAAAACTAATATTGAAAATAAGGTATATGAAAAATAAGGTATTGGGTAAATTAATTAGATTGAAATTGAAAATACAATAATGAATGAATTAATTAAATTGAAATTCGATTGAAAAAAAAGCGAAAAAAAGAATGGTATATAGAAAATAAGATAATGAATAAATTATTAATTAATTAATTAAATTAATATTAAAAATGATATCGAACCAAGTCCAATGGTCGATAATGAAATGAAGAAAAAATAAAGCGAAGTGAAATAGGACCATCTTGTTTCCCAGAGGCAAAATAAACCCGCACATATACATATCCAAGCAACGCAAATAAATAGCGCAAGCCAAACTGGTATTGTCCTGAAATTAAATTCAATTTAAATTTAAATTAATTCATGAAAAATTATTGAGTAAAATAAAAAGTAACAAGTTATAATTGATAGTAAATTCAGGTTGGCTAAAATGAAATTATAGAAACAAAAAAATTGTTCAATTTTTATCAAAAAAATATAAAATATAAAAAAAAATATATAAATATAAAATATAATAATATAAAAATAAAATATAAAATTAAAAAAGAATTTCATTCTTCCATTGTGATATTTCTCTTTTTTTTTTTGAAATTTAATTTCATCAATACTAAAATTCACGAAGCAAACGTATTTTATAGTAAAAGTAATTCTATTTTAGTATATAAATTAATGATTTCTCATTTTTTCGTTTTGTTTTTCTTTAAAGTTTAATTTCAGGAATGCTAAATTCACCCAAACAAACCTCTCACTTAGTTATTTTATAGTATAATAAAAATAATTCTATTTCAATGTAAAAATAATAAATGAATGATTTTGAAAATTTAAAAATTATCAAACCTGCTTTCAACTTCTTCCTCTTCCACTTCTTCAGTTGTTTCTGATGGTGGATTATTGAGTAATCGATGATTTGACTCCAAATTACCTTGCTCAACATCCAGAAAATCCCTATGGAAAATTCCTCATTCATTACTTTTTACTGATCTTATCAAAAAATTTTGCTGATTATTTTTGCTATTACAAACCAAAGTAGTAATTTTATTCAAAATATAATTTATTTCATTCAACTAAAGTAATAACTTTTTTTTTTAAAGTCAAAACAATAACTTTACTCGAAACATAATTTTATTTTGATGATTAACCTAAAAGTTGATAAAGGACTTATTACATTAACCTAAAATTAAAATGTTAGATAGTTCAGAAGATGAAATATCAAACACTTACTTTATTTTCCAAAAGCACTTACTTTATATACTTTCCCTTACAATCACTCATTTTTTGTCGCTGTTTTGCTAATGCAATGCGCTGTTTTTTCGTATATTCTTTAATACATTCTCGATATCTGGAACGAGATTTCTCGGTACGCAAAAATATCTCATCTTTTTCATTTGGATTAAAAATTTTTACTAATTAATTTTTTCACAATTTTATCTTTGAATAATGATTAATTAATATTTATGTAAAATTTGAAATTTAAATTACTCACCTAAGTAAAAACATTAATAATTTAAACCTTACAATTGTAATTAATTGGAAATATTTTAAATCAAATTTCTCTATTTTCTTGAATTTTTTATTTTGATTAATTTTTTTTCTTTGTAATTTGATTTCTTTGTTTTTAAAACTATTTTTAAAACTATTACTAATTCCTCTTGCACAAAGAAAAAAAAGAAAAACAATAAATTTTGTTTAATAACTGGAATTGTGATATAAAAAAAATTGATTAATAACTTCCGTTAAGATATCATCTGTCGCTTTTTCATTAACAATTAATCATAAAATTTAATTACAAAGAAAATTATATAGCTTCAAGCAATTTTTATTTTACTTTTTATCAAGTTGATTTACTATTTTTTACTCGCAAATGTTTGCTTTA
Organism: Cruorifilaria tuberocauda; assembly: GCA_013365365.1. Taxonomy (NCBI): domain Eukaryota; kingdom Metazoa; phylum Nematoda; class Chromadorea; order Rhabditida; family Onchocercidae; genus Cruorifilaria; species Cruorifilaria tuberocauda. Next base: position 3,848 of record JABVXU010000615.1, read on the forward strand.
TCAAATAGTTCAATTTTAAATTTATCATAAATAAACTTAGAAAAGAGCAAAGTAAAAAAATTTTTTTTCACTTAGATTAGTGAAAATAGAAAAATAAGAATTTCTTAAACTTGAAATTAATTTATTTCAAATTTATAATATCAGTGGCAAAACTGGCAAAAAGTCCTTTAGTTCATTTCGCATCAATAAATGTAAAAATTGATTAAAATGTCTAATTTAAAGATATTACCTCATCCAAAGATTGCTAACAAAAGTGGTAAGTGTTTTACCAAATTGACTTAATATAGCCAATACAAGAGGTATACCAAAAATTGCATATACAATACTTAATGCTTTACCACCCGGTGTTCGTGGTACTATATTACCGTAACCTGAATGCATATAGTGATTATATACAGTAGCCAAGTACAGCAATCATATACAGTAATCAAAATATTAATTTAAAATCTTTTTCTTAAAGAATTAATGAATTAATAAGGAAGATAAGTTCAAAAACTAACCGATAGTGGTAAAAATAGTGCCAACATAGAAGAGAGCTCCCCACATATCCCACTCTAAGCCTTCAGGCATTTTTAATTTAGTTAATTGCTTTTCGTACCATAACAATATTCTTCTGAAATGAAAAAAAAAAAGAAAACGGAAATTAGTTTTTCTACAATAGATTTATTTACTTATTGTATGATAGATAATTACTCATTGTACGAATAAATTTATTAAATAAACTATGACTGTAGCATTGTTCATTGATATCAAGCTTACTTTGTTTAATTTCATATGCAAGCGTTTTAAATTTTACAGAAAATTTTTCGAAAATATCAGAAATAATGTATAAATAGATATTAAAATAATAAAATTAGATATAGTATAATTTTATAAAATAAAGTTTATTACTTTGAATTAGCCAAATTTGCCGATGCATTGGAATTTCTGTTTCGAAAAACTCGTCTTAACATTCGAAATGTATCATTTCTTAGATCATCAAGTATAATTTTTTCTTTCCTACAAATTCATTTAAAAATTCCGCATATTTTTGAATTCACCATAATTAAAAGTACAATAATTATCACTATTTAGTATTCTTTTTCTTCTTTCTAAAATACATTTCATACAAAAATCACAAAAATCATTCCGATCAACAATACTGACTTATTCCAATAATTAAAATCTTTACTCTGAAAATTAAGTTATTCGAAAGGGAAAAATTCTTGCTTGTTGCTTAGATAAACATGAAATTATCATTAAAATTTTTTATCAGTCATTATATACGTAATAATACAATTACAATTACAATAATTACAATTACCATAATTTGCAATTACAATAATTGCAATTACTATAAGCTTACAATTTTTACAAAAGTTATGTAAATTATCATTTAAGAAAAAAAACCTGATAAGCTCCTGTTCATGTGCTTGTTCCACCCAACAGAATATCGTTGCGCCCAATAATGAATATATTGTCAATAAAAAAAATGGTGCTAAATGTCGTAATTTATATTTGTCGTAATAATATTTCGCCTAAAAATTCGCAATTTTTGATAAAACAGCAATAGAGGGCGAAAAATGCATATTTCAATTCATTTTGCGCCAAATAATTCACTGAGTTGCACGATATTTTTCGGCAGTCAAATTCAACAAAATATCGAAAAAACATTCGTTCTTTCCACAATACTTTTAAAATTATATTCTTTTAAGAATATTCTAGAATTTTTGATTAATTAATTAAAACAAAGCTAGACGAATATTCCAATAACGAATGATAGCTTTAAAAATTTAATAATTTCAAATACCCATAAAGGTTATCGAAGCTATTTAAATCCATCAATTATTTCATCTGTTTGAAATTTCAAGATTAAAATTTTGATTCAGTTACTTTATTATACTCTTATTAATATTTAAAATATTAACCAGTCCGAGGAAATCTTTTGGCTTCTGCTTTTTTGTTTTCTCCTCACCTGTTCGATATACCTGAAATATTGGGATAAAGTGCTTTCATTACTATCCTTAATAATCTTGGATATCAAGCTAAGCTCAGTTACTTTAGCTAATTAATTTATGATATAAATTGTTATGATTATAAATTGGTAAAATTAGCTTTCTTCAATTATTCAACAAGCAAAAGACCAGATTTGACAATGGATTAATTTTTAGTAAGATTTTTTGAAAAAAATTGATTGAGAAAATTTACTTAATCAAACTTATGATAGCATATCATTAGGTCAAAGGTCAGCCGGTAAAACGACTGCTATTCATTACTTTAACTTTAAATTTACCACTTAAACTTTAACATTTTCAAACTGCAATGCTTCTAAAATTTGATTAATCCAAGAGATTTATTCGTACTTTTAACTTTTAACAAAGTATAAAAGTGAGAATTTTGCAACGAAATGTTGAAATGAAAGTTTTTGGAAGTAAAATATTGAAATATAAAAATTTTTAGCTAATTAATATTTAAGTTAATTAGGAGAAAAACAATGTTAAGACAACTAATGCTGTGGAAAAGAAAAGAAAAGAAAGTGAGGCAGTAATATTTGATGAGTGATAATTTCAAGTTACATTTATGTATCTAAGGAATGCTAATCCGGTTTTATTTCTGGCAACTGAATTAGGATTTCATTTATACATTTCAGGTAAACTTCAAATTAATCAAGTTAATACAAATCAGATTATTCATTCATTTTCAGATTACTTATGTTTTGAAGATTATCTTATTATAATAGTAACAATTATCGATTGATCAGTATTAGCAATCATTTTAAAACATTTTTAAATTAAACTAAAATAAAGAAAGAATCGAACTTCAAAGAAAAGAATTTCAATTTCAAAATTCAAAAAAAGATTAAGACTAATTGCTGAAATTTTTTGATTAAAAATTAGTACAAAAAAAAAATCAACAAAAGTATCATGTATCATTCTTAGATATTATCGATGTTTTTAATTTTACTTTTATTAGGTAAACTTTAAATTAATTGAGTTAATACAAATTGTAATTTTTATTTCATTTTGAACCAACGATTTTAATCGATTTCATTATTAAATTAAGGATTATTGCGAAAGGATTGAATTTTTCTTTCTCGCAAAAAATTTTAAGCTCATTTCATGAAAAGCTAAAAGAATAACAGATTCTCAATTTTTAACTTTCAGAAAACTTATCCATGCTTTATCTAATTTTATCTGATTTCATCATTGATTATCAAACATTTCCGGATATTACTATTAATCTCTTTTTCTTGCTAAATCTCAACGGTAATAAATGATTTTCTTATAAATGAGAGAAAATACTTAAATATTGATTTCATATATGATTTCTAATAGTCATTATGATTTCTAATATTTATTTCCAATTTACTATGAATTCCCATCATTTATTTTTAATTCCTTTCTAAAATACCCAATTAACAGGTATGGATATAGGTGAAATTTTTTCAGTAATTTTCATGCTGTGAACAGTATTTTCTGGCCAATATGATAATGATAGGTAGAAAAGATCAGAAATCAGCTAGCCCAATTTCAAACTAAAAACTGGAAATAATCGTTATCATCAGTCTTCCAGAAAAATTTTACCTGTTCCCGCATCTTTCCCGCGTCTATCTATCGTAATTTCCCGCATTCATCTACCGTAATCATATTGCAGGAGTACTTTTTACAGTATGAATATTTATTTACGTTGGATCACTCTAATGTTAAATGAAATTTTTAGATTAAAATTGAAATTTTGAAGCTAAAATTTTGAGAGAGAGAGAGAAAAAAAAGAGAAAAAATAAGCAAAAAAACAATTCACCTTGAAAATTAATGATTATGAACTTTTGGTTTCAATGTTTGGACAGATGCTTAGAATATTATTGAATTTATTAGTGTTGAAAATAATAGTGTGAAGTGATCAATTCTACTGATAACTCTTTATCACTTCAAATAGAAAGCAAACGAAAATTACGAAAATTTTTTGAGGCAAATTTTTCTCAAAATATAATTACTGATAGTATTAGCTAAATTATTGATATACTGATAATATTGACTAAATAAAATTACTGATAATAATAACTAAATAAAATTAACTTAATGCTTACTAATCAAATTAAATCAATACATTTGTTTACAGTAGACTTTAAGTTTTAGCAACTAACCTGATCATCAGTTTCGATAAAATTATTCCCAGTATCATCACCAGTAACTAATTGTGACTGCCGTGGTGTATCTGATGGTGAAAGCCTGTAATATATTAAATTCGATATATAAATACTTATATGATGATTCTTAGAATATTAATTTGATAAAATTAACTTATTTAAAATATTTTTATTCACGACGAATCATGATAAATCAATATAATCAATAAAAAGATAAAATAAATCAATCGTATTTTGATCAAAGATCAATCAGTGCTATCTGAAGGTTTGAGTAATTAAGGAATTATTAATTTTAAAATATTAGAAATTTCAATTTACAAACTTCAGAGCTTTAAAAAAAACGTGTTAAAGTTTGAATTTTAAAAATCAATATCATTTTTTAAATTATGAACAGAAAGGAATAATTAATTAATCAGCAAACATTAGAAATGTTCGATATCGGATATCTTCATGTGCTATCGTGTAATCTCAGGTAAAACTAGTCGGAATAATTAGCCATGAACTTCAGTTGCAACTAATAACTAAGTGATTAATTAATTAAACTAATTGGAATAATTAATTATACTTTCGTTGTTCAAATAATTTTATTTTTTCATAAAATATATATTCCCCAATCTAAGAGCTATTATGATTTTTCAAACGGAATTTTTTTTAATTTTAAATTTTAAAATTGTTTGTTTAACGATGAAAGAAATTTCAAAATATTTTCAAATCTAAGTCTAAAACTTTCAATAGCAATTGAAAACGAAAAAGAAATTATTAGCAGCAATAAAAAAAAAACAGCAGCAACAATAACAGCAACATTAGCTATCGTTCTTTTTATTATTTGATAAGATTTTTCAAATTTCAAATTTTTGTTTCAAATTAAAAATAACTCATTTTTGTTGGAAAAAAAAACAATAACAGCAATTTGAAAGCTATTGTGATTTTAAACAGGGTTTTTTAAACTTTAAATTTTAAAATTGTTTGTTTACAACGTAATTAATAACAATTAATATAGTAATAGTAATTAATGAATAATAGTTATTAATACAATAATAAGTAATTAATGAATGAGCAGTAATAATTAATATAATAATAGTAATTAATTTTATTTGAATATCTGTTCGGTTTATTTCATGGATTGTTTATATTTTAACTGTATTCAACTGTAAATTTTGTTTACATTTTACATTGAAATTGGTTGCATTTTAATTTTATATTCAAGAAATGAATAATTTCATGTATCAAATATTATTTAAACTTTATTATTTCTTAAAAATATATCAATTTAAATTGAATAATACTATACATCTGATAGGTTGAAAATGATCGTAGAAATGATAAATGATAGATGAATTAATGGTATTAGGAGGAGAAAATATGTGAATATATATGATTAGTGATAAGATAAGTGTGATATTAGTGATAAGAGTGACATGATTACACTTAGCAACAACATTTTATGCTAATATCATCGGTGTGTATTATTTAATTTATTACTTGTAAGAAAGATGTAAAGTAATTATTGAAATTTCCGAATAACTTATCACAATCATTTACCAAGCATTATCATATCGGCTTATCAATGTTTCATCGCTACAATCCATTAGAATTGATGGCGGATAATGATAAGCTTGACGTAACGATTCAGTTCGTACAAACACCGCCATAATTGCTAATTATTCAAACCTGAAAAGTTATACTTTAATTATACTTTTTAGCTTTATCAAATTCTTGTTTTTAGTCAATAACATTAATTAGCTATTTATGAATAATTAATTTAGTTATTTTAATTTTTTTATCTATTATAAACTATGAAATTTATAAATTATCGAAATTATTAAATATATCATAAATTATTAAAATTAAAAAATCAAATTTAGAAAAGTAATTTCTAATTTCAAAAGAGTATGAAAATTAAGCACTTGAAATAGCTAAAGAAACAAGAAATATTTTACTTATTTGAATATAAAAATAATTTTCTTTACCTTAAAGCTAACTTTAACTTATAAATTTCGAAATGCTTTAAAATGTTAATTTGAAAAATTTTTTAAATCTCTTAATTATAATAAATTCATGTGATAAATTTTTATCTAAAATTTTTTCATTACAAAATAAAAAATAAGGGAACATGAAAAAAAGAAAATACGAATAAATTTCTTATCAGTGATAGATATTTATCAATGAATTAATTTAAAAATTTTAGGAAAATGATTATGATAAAAATTATGCTTGATGGTCTAAGGAATGTTACATTTCAAATAATAAACAATATTTATTTTAGCAATTCCATTAATATAAAATTGGAATTTAATATTTAATTCAAATCATTGGAATAATATTTTTACAATTCTTTTGAAATTGAAATTTTGAAATTTTTTAATTGAAATTTCAGAAAAATTGAAGTTTGAAATTCAATTTTAATACCAAATTCATATTAAATTTAGTATCAAATTTGATATCAAATTTAATACAAATTTGAAATTTAATAAGTGAAATAAAATTGAATATTGGAAATTAAAATTCCAAAAAACCAATTCAATTTTCAACCAAAATTATTGATAATTATTAATTTACAACTCTTTTGACATAAAACTGAAATTTTAAAATTTTTAATCAAATTTCTGAAAAACTGAAAAAAAATGAAATTTAATATTCAATTAAAATCATTGCAATAATATTTTCACAATTCTTTTAATATAAACTGGAAATTTAATAAAATGAAATAAAATTGAAAATTGGAAATTAGAATTCCAAAAACTAATTCAATATTCAATTAAAATTATTGATAATAATTAATTTACAATTCTATAAAATTGAAATTTAATTCAAAAGGCAATTCAATCTTTGATTAATTAAATTAAACTTTAATTAAAGAATTATTGAATGAATGAAAATATTCAATATGATAACATACTGCTATTGATGATGATCTTCCTGATAATGCTGCTTTTGCAATTTATCAGCTAATATCATAAAAAGCTCTAAAAATTTCAGAGCATTTCATCAATTCCTGTAAATTAATATTTTCAAACAAATTTTTTTTTTTAATAAAAATAAAAATTGGAAGAATTGGAAAAGGCTGCAAAATGAATGAATTGAATTTAACAACGAAATGAAATAAAAGATTTCCAAAGAGAGAGAGTGAGAGAGAGAGAGAGAGAAAGAGAAAAGAAAAGAAAAGAAAAAGGGAATTGGCGTAAGATATTGGAATTTACTTGATTGAAAATTTTTGAAGTAAGGAAGTTAAAAAAGAAAAAAGTCTTTTACAATTTTGATATTTGAAAAGTTAAGAAAATGCTTTCTGAATTTGAAAGATTTATAAAGCTTTCAGCAAATGATTGATTTCACCTGGAATAGAAGTGCGTTGCTTAGTTTTAGTTTAGATTTTTAAACGAGAAAAAAAAAATATTTCAAAAATTTTTCTCTCTTCCTTTTTACTTCACTGACAAATTAAACGAAAGCAAAAGAAAAATAAAGAGTAAAAATAAAAATGAAAAAAAAAAACGAAAATTTCTTGGTTCAAACAAAAACCAAAAATTATAATTGTTAAATTGTTTTTTTTTTTTGGAAAAAACGAAACAATGCTAGTTGTAATGTTAAAAATTTGCAAGATTATTTGACAAAAGCTTCTTGCTTTCTTTTTCTTGTTTCACTTTTTACTGTTGTTGTTGCTGTTGTTGTTGTTGCTGCTGTTGTTGTTGTTGTTGTTGTTGTTGCTATTGTTGTTGTTGTTGTTGTTGTTGTTGTTGTTGTTGTTATTGCTATTGTTGTTATTGCTGTTGTTGTTGTTGCCGTTGTTGTTGCCGTTGTTGTTGCCGTTGTTGTTGCCGTTGTTGTTGCTGCTACTTTTATTATTGCTGTTGTTGTTGCTACTGTTTTTATTGTTATTATTATCGTTGTTGTTAAATTTGTTAGTTTGCAAAAATTTCTATAAATCATTAGGGGATAGATAATTTCTTGGCTAATAACTTATAAATCCTTATTGTTGTTGTTGCTGTTGTTCTTGTTATTGTTATTATCGTTGTTGTTTAATTCGTTAATTTTCATAAATTTATATAAATCATTAGTGGGTAGATAATTCCTTGGCTGATCAGTGAAATGAAACTTAGATGAAAATAAAGAAAATATGGAGAGGATTTAGGAAAAGCCTCTTGTTTGTCTTTTTTTGTCTTACTTCTTACTGTTTTTTGTTATTGTCATTGCTGCTGTTGTTGTTATTGTTGTTGTTGTTGTTGTTAAATTTTTATCATTTTCATAAATTTCTATAAATCATTAATTGATAACTGATATGAAATGAAATTTATAGGTGAAAAATAAAAATATGAAAGGTGAAAAAAGGAAAAGAAAATTTTTTGAAAGGTAAAGGAACAAAATAAAACTTCAAAAATACAAAGTTGGAAAAGATAAACTGTTAAAGAATGATTTAACTGACAGAAATAATTTAGCTTGTGTTTTAAAACAAAGAAAATTTTTTTATCCCTTTGCATTTGCTTAAATATTCCTTGAATTTTCACTTTTTTTTTGCCTTTTTTTCCACTTTGCTTTTGTTCAACGACAACAAAATTTGAGGAAATGATTGAATGAATGTATTTTGTTAAAGTTTGAAATAATTTTTCTTCTAATTGTTTTGTTTTTACGCAAACATGACGTTTCCGTTGAAATATACATGACCATACTTGAATAACATGATTATTGACAGTAAGATTAGCTTCGTACTATCTCAGAATAACTTACTGTGATAAAATAGAAAGTATTATTGGAAATTAGAAATAGAAAAGAGTTGATAAAGCTAATCATTTGATTAAATATGAAAGGCAAATAGGAAAGAGATGATAGTGATTAGTAGCTTGATCAGATATTGAAAGTGAAAATATATTGATAAGCTATGTGCATTGATTAAATTTAAATCATTTCGAATAGTATCGAGAAAATTGTGATAATTTTATGGAATCAATTTTGATATAAATGATAAAATATATTTCAGGAATTTTCTTTTTTTAATTTCAAATTCATAGATAGATGTCTTGACTACCTATAAATCGATATCATGAATACCTGTTAAGTTGATTTATACGTAAATTAACTCAAAATCATTTTTGTAAAATATCTTATTTGGGAAGAAATTTGTCCGAATTATCATCACATATTGAAGAATTAAACTTACAAACAACAAAATAATCGAACTAGGAAAAATTTTCACAGGTGATTATTAGGAGTATAGTGATTATAAATGTATTATAATGATTATTTTACGAAGAGTTTTTGATTGTGTCAGTTTAAGAGATAGTGTCGAACTTTAATGTTAAGGTAAATCATTTTCGATCAAAAACAATAATTATATTAATAATTAATTTGAAGAAATAGATGGATGTATTTCTTAAGATTTGAAATATTCTAAGATATTATTCAGTATTTTCGAAAAATAATTAAAAGTACAGATTTTTATTTCTCAAAATTTTACTTGCCTTAATATTTATTTCATTTAGGTAACTATTTAGATTGAAAAGAGAAATTAGTTTAAAATGAACTTTATTTTAACTTTATAACCAAAGCGAACAGGAGTGATAAGATAAACTGATTAGATGAATCGATTCGATGAATGAGATATTTTTGACTTATACAACATGAATTAAACAATGCAAGAATTATAGTAATCAAAAGTAAAGAATGAAAGAAAATTTTTAATTTATTAAATATTTCAATAAAATTCATTTCAAGCCTTAATAAATATTAGCTTTTAAAATTTGCTAGTAGTATTTGTTAGTAAAAGTAACAAATGCTTACTAATTCAATCAATTCAATAATGCTTTTCACTTTAGCGGTTAAAGTAGGTGGAGTAATGAGAAAAGCCAATTGACAGCTGACCAACTATCAAAATTTTAGTGATAAGTATGATTAGTACTAGAACGCTAATTTAAAATGAACATTGTGCTTCATTACACAAAATTCTCAAATTATCCTTTCAAATTATTACTTTTATTTTACTACTTTAACTTACTCCCTTAATCAAACTATCATATATTTCATGATATAATATAACCTTAGTAGAAATATAAAACTTCCTAAACTTATCTTTTCAAATTATTACTTTTATTTCACTACTTTAACTTACTTAATCAAACTATCACATATTTCATGATATAACCTTAGTAGAAATATAAAACTTCCTAAACTTATCTTTTCAAATTATCACTTTTATTTTACTCTTTAACTTACTCTCTTAATCAAACTATTATATATTTCATGATATAATATTGCCTCAGTAGAAATACAAAACTTTTTAAATTATCATTTCTGAATTATCATAGAATCTAACACTATCATAGAATATCATTTTTCTATTTACAACAATGATATCATAAACATTTTCAAAATTTTTAGATTATATGAATAATTTCCTTAATCTACGAATATATCCGATCATTTAAGTTATATTATCAAAATACAATATAAATGATAAAAATCAAAATATAATAGATTCAATTATATTAAATAAAATATCTTGCCAGGTTAAAAAATTCCAACAGCTTTATTTCTGAGTTTCGAAATAACTAAGCTTATCAACAATATTTCGCAACACACTCACACACACACACACACACACGCATACCTGGCCAATAATTTCTGAAGTAATGATGCAAGATCTATTGGCTTGAATGCTTTATCAAAATCGATCATTGTTTTGCTATCAGTTTTACTCTTGAATGCTTTATTATTTTTGTGGCATTCGTTGCATTTATATTCGTTGCACGTCTTCATCCAACTCAACAGCTTCATCAGTCATCTTTAAACAAATTATTTACTTCGTTTGAATAATGTTAAAAATTGTGCAATAGTAATACTTTGATTTCAAACAACTGTAAAAGTTACACTAAAACACCAATGACAGAAAACAGAATTATTATTATTTAAATATGTTAATAACATGCTTCTGAATTAGCCATACATCTGATCATCTGTATGAAAAGAACTTTTAAATATCATAACAGTAATTATATCAAATGGAGATCAAAAACAGTATTAGAACAATCAAAAGTTTTAGTATGATTTACGTGAAACAATTGTTATTTCCGTGTAACTTAAAAGCAAGCTTACTTTTTTACCAATAACAGTTATAAAATTTTGTTCTGCAAACTGTGTTTTGTCAAGAAATGAACTTTCTTAAGGACTTTCAACAAATTAAAAGTTTACTTCTTTGTAAAATGCTTAACTGAATTTCTTATATCTGAATTTATATTCACTATTTGAATATAATGCTAGATAACGTCAACCATATCATAAGATTAAGACGACAAAAGTTATAAGTTAAACATGGTAAAAAGAGGAAAGTAGCTTAAAAGAGGATAACAAATAACTGTAATACGACAAGTGTTCAGTACCACATTATGAAATCACGCGTCTTTTAAAAAATTTGGAAACTTTTTCTTATAGTTATAGTTGGTAAGGTTTTTCTTACTCGATGAATAAAAATCCACTGTATCACTATTTTTACATTGGGTAATACAATGGATTTTCATTCATCGAATAAAAAAACCTTGTCGACTATAAGAAACCATATTAATTTACAATTATATCAAATATAAGATTAAAACTAGAAAAAAGAGATCCTGAAAACACAAAAAACCTTCGGCTATTGTGCAAAAAAAATAGAAAGATTTGCTATTATAAACAAGCACAAATCTAATTCTGAAAACAGAGAGTAAAATTTAATTGTCAATAAAACAAAAGAGCTTTAAACTCAGTTGTTTTCCTAAACTTTAGATATGCTTTAAAGTGATATTTTTTTCAGCTTTCTATTGGAATTGAGATTAAAGCTCACTTCACATTTCTTACAACTGGGTGACAGCTTTGCCGCTTAACTGATGCTTGTACTACTATTGCTGCCAAATGATGTACGCATACTGTAATATTGGGAACTATTGTCCAGTGAGGTTTTTTTACTCGTATTAAATTTTGAATTAGATGCTCGAATACGAGCAATATGCTTGGCAATAGCTCCTTGCTCACGATTTGGTGTTCCGTCTCTGGAACTCACAGTATTTATTGAGTTAGTACTGTCTGTAGAACAATTTAGCAGAATTTGTCGTTTCGACTGGCGAACTTTATTTTGTAAGGCGCTATTCATCATTTCGGGTCGATCTTGGCTTTCTAAAAAATTGCATTTTTAATCTCTTTTTATTTGTTTTGTACTCACTAAAAACAATTTCTACCAACTAATAAGAACATTCTAATATTCACAGCTCACTAATGTCCATCACAATTTAAAGAGCTACTTAATTATCCAGAGAAAAGTACTGCACGGTTTGCATGAGTCTCTTAAGGTAACTTACAACCCTAAGCTAAACATCTTCCAACTATCTATTCTTAATCAGTTGATAATAGAACCAGAAAACTATAAAAAGTAATTTTGAAAAATATCAAGTCTTCACACAAAAAGCAGCGAATAAAAAAAATAAAGTTTTAGTATTAGAACGAAAACATACCGCTATCAGGCTTCTTAGACAATGGAGTGCTGGCTATTAACGGAGCCGTGCAGAAATGTTGAACAGGATTATCATTTTTATCAAGAACATTATTATTTACTTGCTGTTTCCTATCTTCATCGCTTGGATTCTTGCCATTGCTTATGCTAACAGTTTCAGTGATATTTTGTAGATTGAAATTTCCTTCCAAAGGACTTCCATGGAATTTCAATCTCTTATTTAAAGCAAGTAACATTGCGAATTCATCGTCCATATGCCGCTGTTTCATTGAAGAAGTAAAATCAGTACAACTACCATCATTTTTTTCGATTTCCTTATCAGATTTAAATCTTCGACCATATCGAAAATGATCTAAAAAAGCTTGCTCCAACTCAGAATCGGACGAATCGCTCATATCACTCATTTGACATTGTTTACTTAATTGATCCTGATCATTAGATGTTTCATAATGAAAGTGTGATATTCCATTATTCATATGTGATTCTTCTTTGCTAGCATTCTCACTACCATCATCCACATTTGATTCTCTTTTGCTAGCATTCTCACTACCATCTTTAGTCGGTCTTGGCAATTTATGCGGATCAGCTAGATAAATGCAAGCGTCGGATACTAATTCGGGATTAGAAGAGTCAAGTTGCAACACTTCTAATTGACTAGAAATTTCTGAAACAAAGGAATGATATTTGAATAAGTTTAAAAGAGATGAAATGAGGAATGTTACTTTTCCCGCTATACAGATTTGTAAAGTGATTCAAACAGTTAAAATTACAATTTTTCACTATAAAAATTGAAATAATGTTGTATAAAATTAAATAGCGTCATTTTATAAATTTGAAATACAATGTGATGTAAATAGAAAGAGAGGGATGCAGAAGAATATATAAGTTACTTTAAAATTTCAAACAGTAAATAAAATATAGATTTCAAAAAAGATACAAATGCTAATTTCTCAAATAATATCGCTCCCCAATAAATGATAATTTTTACTATATTATGTTCAATAAAGCAAAAATTTACCATTGGACTTCCCTATTTCCATTTTTCGATCGCTATTGAGAGCAAAACGCATTAGCTGGAAGAAGTCATGGAGCAGAGCCATAATTTTTATCCAATAACGGAAAATGTCGATAACGTGAGATGTAACCTGGAAAATAGAAGATGTGATGTTTGCTTGATATTTGATTTTTGAATCACAGTAGTGGAATGAAGGTAACACTGCATTAATAGTCCTTCCTAATAGAGATCAAACATGAGGACGAGAATGAACAAAACGCCAAAAAATGCTTCAGTGACTGAAAACGATTGATCCGACCGCACAATCAAAAGACAAAATAGGACAATTAACAAAAGTCAAAAAGATATTCCCTAAGTTGGAAATGATTTTTATCCAAAAAATGACTTCGCGCTATCCGTGTAAACTTCGAGCATTCAAAGGGTACAAAAGATCGAATTCGATTATGTGATCCGGTACGGATGCTATTTTGATAATTGGAAGTGACGATGGAAAAGAAGGCATCGAAGAGTGAAATTTGAAATTTTAAGCTTTCAAATCAATCTTTTATAGTTTTATACAGTGAATGAATTCATCGAATACATCATCACGCTTTATATATAAGCATTTTCAGTTGTGAAATAAAGTCTTCAAAAATCGACATTCCATTTGACATGGTAAAACATTATGCGCTCGTAGAAATGTTATCTAGCTCATCGAGTTCCCTACGATCTTCGTTTGAAGTTTGAGATCTATTACCGCTGCATTTCAGGCTATCAAAACATTTCAGTAGCACTGACCAACTTCATATCGCTCACAACTGTTTGGAAACGAGACTTGCAAAGTTTCGTAGACAACTGTTTGTTATTAGAGAAGACGTTAGTGTTCAGTAACGAGAATCATAAGACAAGTGTTAAAAAACAAAAATTTTTTAAGGAATTTATTACATTAACAAACCATAAGTTTTATAGAAATGAAGAAAAAGTTTCTGTCAATTTTACATTTTCTCAACAGTCTTCAATCCTAATATTTTGAAGCAGTCGGCCATTACAGTAGCTGTCACCTTGCACAATACCAACCGATGATAATGGATTGTTGTTTTTCCTTAAAGGAAGCACACTATTCGAATTGAAATTTATGTATTGAACATAATCACAAATTAATGCGCTCCAATCTTTGTTTTTTTTCATGCTTCCTTTTCAATTGTATTTATTTTAAAAATATTAATTCATAACGTTTACTAACATAATAAATTGATCGTAACAAGAAATAATAGATAAATTAGAAGTTAGCTTTATAGCGCTTTATTTAACAAATCAATAAGTTTAAACATCTTCCTGATTTTGGAGTTTTTTTATGAGCTAAACCTTTATGTAATATTATATGCTGCATGAAATGATATTAATAGTCGAAGCAAAAACAGAACATACCATCAAGATCTTTCTGAATTACGTAACATTCATTGTAAAAGTCGTGGAATATTGTTGCCAAAGAATAGACATAATCACAAAGCTGGAAAATTCAAGTGATAGAAAAAGGTCCCGCACAAATCTTAAACTTGGTTTTTCAATGACATAGAATAAATGATAAATTAAAGATGTGCCATTTCTTTCGGTAGCAAAGAAGCTTACTTGATGTAAAAGAAAGTTGTCCAAAATATTCAAAATACAATCAGTAAATTTCAGAATTGTTTTTGCTAATCTAAATTCCGATTTGTCTTGCAATGGAAGAACTCCATCTGGTAAATTGCTCACATAGTTCCGGATATCCTCCTCGGGAACTCCAGTATTGCGAAATATTGATCTAGAAAATCAAATAGAAAATAGGAAGAAAAAAGCCTTAGATTTCATTGATTTCAACTCGCTATAAACTATTCTCAGAAAACTGACTTTTTAACTAAAATTAACACGTCTAAAACGAATATAGAACAATATATTCCTCAAAAAGTGAGATCCAAATGAAGCGAAGTGAAGTGGAATATAAATTTACTTTATTCTGGCAAAAGCGTAGAGAAGATAAACAGCAGTATTGCCACGGTCATCCAACATCTAGAATAAGATTATTTTCCACTACCAATATTTAAACATTATTTTTTCAATTACCAAGCGGATATACCACGAATAAATACAAAAACTTCCAAAATTTAAAATCGTGAAAATAAATTCTACCCGGTCAAATGAGAAGACATAATCTTGTGTACGAGTCTGCGACAGATCAGCATATTTCACACAACCATATGCGACAGCATCACGGACTAATGCCAACTCTTCCGGAGTCATAACCTAGAAGAAACATAATAATCAGAAATTTGAAAAGTACTCTTTTCTAGAATAAAAACTCAAATGACCTGAGAAGATGATAAATTTAATATTCCAATAAAAGAAAATTTAAAACAAAGAAACCTTATCCCGTTCTTTTTCTCGTAATTTTATTTCTGCTCGTTTTACACCCTCATCAAGTAGATCTGTTAATCGAACTGTATCACCCGATCGCGTTTTAAATTTTTTTCTGGAATGGTAGTAAGTCAAACTTAAGCTTTTAAGACATTCATTCCTTATTCAAACTCTCAAATAACTTGGTCATTATTTCAGAACTTGCTGCATGATTTGGAGTATAATTATATAAGGAAAATAAATTCGAAATGACTACAGTCTTGCTTTGACAAAGGAATGAAAGCATTTTCAAATAAACATTTGTTCGCGATTGATTTCATGAAAAAAAATCTTCGGAATTTGAATACTTTAAACTTACTTGTCTTCTCCTAAGACTAGACCAAAACTGACAAGCTCTACTCGCTTCTCAGCTGGTGAATACCATTCAAGTTTCTGTCCAGCGGCATATACTAGCTAAAAGTTGGTCAAAACTGCAAAGACTGTTCAGTTATTTGAATAATTAACTAATAAAATATGCAACTAAATGATTTTAAAGATTATTAAAAAGTAAAAATTAAAAAACTGGAACAGTTATAATATTGACATCAAAATGTAGACTCTGTCCAGCATCAACGACGTAAATGATCCAATCCGCCTTGTCGACAAACAAACGGTATTTCAGTGCTGCCAGATCAGATGTATCATATGTAAAACCACCATCTGACTTGACGACAGTGAGTGGAATTTCTTCACCAAATCTTAAAATCTTTCTCCCTTCATCAAGCTCCAAAATACCTGGAAAAGCTTAGTGATTAAATTGAAAATTAGAATTCCATACCTAAAATATTACTAATGCACAAAATATTAGTGCAAGAAGAAAAATATTGCTGATTAGTTTTTATATTTGACTTCCACTTTGGATTTTCTCTGCAATAACATCTTTTATAAAGGTTATAAAGAATAAATTATTTGAAACAAATTACCTAATTTGTCGAATTCCTCAACGAGCTCAATCATATGCTTTTGGTAGAATGATTCGCCACGTTCAACAATAGTTATATCCAACCGTTCGTAAATTTGATTGAAATCTTTACGAGAAACATCACATATCATTTGCCACGCTCTCACAAAATCAGGATCGAAACTTTGTAGCTTGGTAACGCACTGATAAGCGCGGGCTTTGAATGCTTCATCTTCATCAAAACGTTTTTTCGATTCCTAAATTGGTTGTAATCTGAACCAAGTCAAAAAAAAAAATGAAGTGACACAATCAATTCATACTAAACCTGAAAATCTATAAATTTTTAACTTTATAGAAAATTTTAAAAATTTTTAACCTTATAGAAAGCCTGCAAATCTGAAATTGGAGGCACTTCATTCACAAAATTCGGAAAACGATCTTGCAAATGAGCGATTAACATGCCAAATTGTGTACCCCAATCTCCAATGTGATTCAAGCGAAGAACCTTCAAAACATTGCAATTTTAGTGTGAAAAAAAAATCAGGAAATCAAAATTTGATCAAAAAGTTAACCACCACAGATTTTTTAATTTCTGTTAATACTCTATAAACGTTTAAATCCATTTATTAAATTACTTATTCCTTCAATTGCCACCACTGATTGTTAAGTCAGTTAAACAAATAAATAACAATGTTTTACAAGATATAAGATTTATGACTCAAAATGAAGAATAGGAATGTTAACTAACATCGAAACCAACATAGGTGAGCAAACGAGAAATACTGTCGCCTATAATTGTAGATCTTAAATGACCCACATGCATCTGTTTGGCGATATTCGGAGATGAAAAATCAACCAAAACACGTCGTTTTTCAATTACTGGAATTTCAATACCCTAAAAATTTTTGAATGAATCGACATTTTAATTCTTTACTTATTAAACAAGTGATTTCCTAAATAATAATAAGATTACCTTTAGGCAAATTTTTGCAATGCTTGAGGCGATCCAACTCCTATTCAAAAATATATTGATGTAACCAGGTCCAGCAACTTCCATCTAAAATGATATAGATATATACTGATAAACCTCAAATGAATTTAGAGTTACATACTTTCTCGATCCGATTACACTTCGGTAGGTTGTCCATGATTTTTCGTGCGACTTCCTGCGGAGAAATCTTCTGCCCACTTTGTTCTAACTTCTAAAACAAACTGTTCAAAGTATTAAAGGAGTAAATATTTTATTAACGAAAAAGATTTCTGAAAAAAACGAATACACAGAAGCACTAAAAAACCTTAGCGATGGACATAGATGAATTGAATTGATAGTCACCAAATTTAACTTGCTGAGTTTCTGTGATCAAAATAGGAGTGGTAGACATTTCCGGATACAGCTGAAATTTTATTTCATTGTTTATGAAGAAAATTAATATAACATGAGAATGATATTCTCTTTTACATGTAAGACAATTATTACCCT
Organism: Cruorifilaria tuberocauda; assembly: GCA_013365365.1. Taxonomy (NCBI): domain Eukaryota; kingdom Metazoa; phylum Nematoda; class Chromadorea; order Rhabditida; family Onchocercidae; genus Cruorifilaria; species Cruorifilaria tuberocauda. The sequence goes on from JABVXU010000615.1 coordinate 22,246, forward strand.
ACGTTTATCTACAACTGCCCATAACCTTTAAAAAAGCTTAAAAAGGTAAAAATTAGCTCGTTCGTGAAATTTACCTTGGAAACGCTTTCTAAAAACAAGGCGCGCAACATACACAGCAACGAACTTCCATAATCTTTCACAACAACATAATTGTATTTTTTGGTTCCCTTGGAAGGTTTTCTGCATATAAATTTTCTGCATTGAAACACATATATTCATATGAAACGAAAAACAGAAATAGAAAGAAAAGAAAAAATGTGCCAATCTGTACAGAGAAATAAATTTCTGCTTATATGGCAAATGATTTTGATTTCTAAATTCATTTAAAAATAATCAGCTCGAGAATTACTTATTTCCGGTCGATTTTTCATTGACATTTTCTAATAATTTGTTCGTTTTCGATTTCTTTTCTACAGGTCCTTCAGTTCTGCTATCTTTAATACCATTTTTCTCATTCAGCTGTTCCTGTTCACGTATACTCTAAAATTAATATAATTCATTTACAGTGTCTAAAGCATCCTTGGAATAAAACTGCTTTCAAAACCTCTATCAATTTATTTTATCAATTAATTTGAAACCGTTCATGCATAAATTAGTTTAGCTTTTTCGATCAATAAGTTTAGTGTATAATAAAAAATTCCGCTTATTGAAAAAGATAATCAACTTTTTCTTTGTGTAAAACGTCACCTTCAGCGTAATAGGACAGTACAGACTTAAAATAATATCGCTACTCACCGCTTGAAGGATCTGAATCCTGTATTTGAGCTTAGCATTTTCTATCATAGCTTTTGATAAATTAGGACAATGATCCATCACAGCATCACTTATATCTCCTTTTTCCATGGTTTCTAGCAAATCTTGATATATTGCAAGTTTCTTCTCCTAAAGTAAACATTAAATAACTACTTAAATGAAATTTAAGTAATTAAATAAATTAAATGAAGTATTATAATTCCCTACGAAAATCCCGCATTTTTCAGCGATACCAATACCTAGTGCATTTTTTTCTCTCGACCATCAGATAAATGAGAAGACGAAAATCCAGTCCGTTTTCTTTTATAATAAGTTAACTTGATCGGTAGTTCACTACAGATTTTCAGCTCTAATCATTATTTTGAAATGAAGACATTATTTGGACTGAACTTTAATGATTTATGATTTTACAACTTTAATGATTTCCAAATCACGCATATTACTATTTGAGAAATAAGATTATCCTTCTTCAAAAATTGTAATAAACCAGACTAAAATTAAAAAGTCCTTCACATTGACAGATACAGTCTACTGATATAAATGAACAGAGTAGAAAAGGAATTCACCGATTCTTCAAGATGCTGTTTGAGTTGTCGTAACTCACTGTTATGGGGAATATCGTTCATCGATTCTAGTTTCATCACTACACCATCTTATGCATCCTACAAAATCATTTACTGCAAAACTGAAGGACGCAACCAAAGACAACTGTGAGATTTTTTGATTTTGAAACGTTTCTATCCTGCCTCCATCACTCGTATAGATACAAGGAGGCCTTTTTTCGACAGTATCGAAAATTCCCATCAACAATAAAGTATACAAATGAAAAATTTCCAATTCCTTCAATTATGAGCAAAAATTAAGATAAATATGTACTAAGATATATGTCATCATGTACTAAGATATAAATGAAGTCTTCAGATCATATATTTTTTGCCAAAAAACTCATACAAAAACGTCCGAACAACAAGGATGATATAACGAAAATTGCAAAGTAATATATACAAAACAAGTAAATACAAAATCAGTAAACATAGTGAAAATAATAAATAACAATTTCCAAATATGTAAACCTTAAGTTACCCTCAAAAATCTGATCCTAGCAGAACTCTAGTCCTGAATCTTATCACTTGTCCAACTTTTCCTATTTTTTCAACAGTTTTAAAGGAAATCAGAATTAATGTTTTGCCAAATCAGACAGCATTTTGTGCGAAGGACATAATCAAATCTACAAACTCAACTTATGATTCTAATCTCAGAAACTCTCACAAAAATCTGGAACCACCGAGAGAAACGAAAATTAATACAAACTAAAACACAACTTTCTTCATTAATAAATAAATGCCAGAATCAAGTTCGAAACCATGCAAATTATTCGCATCACCTTTCAACCGCATCAAAAGGCCGCCAAATGACGCATATGCTGCTAAAGTATTTGTTTCGGAAGTGGATTCTTCTCCCTCGATACGATATACCTTCCCAAACATTACATATTCGAATGGATCCAATCGCGGATAATGTGTCTGAAATTTTTATACAATGAACAAAACTACGATACTGAACGTACATTTGGAAAAATATCAAGTCACAAATCGAAAATTATTTTTTGGACACTTCAATCACTTTGTTAATTATTTTGTTTACTATTAAATATATAAAACACATGACAACGAATATCAGAATATCCGTTTTGACAGAAATTATAGCGGAAAAAAAAATGTTGTGCGTAGCTGAATACCATTCCGACAAAAAGTTCATATAACAATTGGTAAACTATTTCATATATCAGCAATGTCAACACGATTTTACGAAAAGAACTAATTCTAAAATTAAAATGAATTAATCTCCAGTGATTAACACGAGTGAAATTTATTACCTGATTGTCAAATTCCCGTTCATCCGGTAGACCATCGTCACGCAACGTTGTTGCTAATAACAATCGAAATTTGTCGTTTAGATTCATTGGATATCTGCAAAAATCTTCCAGTTTTTTATGAAACTTTTCATAATCTTGACTTTTTATTTTCATTTTACTTTCCAAATTTTCTTTATATTCAGTTTTGAAACATATAGCTTAAAGAAGAAAATAACTGTACAGTTGTGTATTCACATCAAGGATGAGCTCCATTTTAAAAGATTCACTGTCGCAGAACAAACGTGAAACACGGTCGAATTTCTTTCCTTCCGGATCAACATCCTTCACAAGGAACATATCATCAAATAGTATACCCGTAGCCATCGTCTGAAATGATAAACTAATATGATATAAAATCATTAAATGAATGATATTACAGATTACTTTCAGATTACTAATGAAACGCAGAAAAAATCATTAATACTTAAAAAATGAACTTTTCTTACTTGAATTTTAGATTAATACAAAATCTTAAACTGAAATTAAGAAATATTCTCGGAACATTATTAGCTATAATGCTAATGAACATTATTAGCTATAATTAAACTAGCTATAATGCAGTGACACTTAAGAAACGTCTCACATATACACGTGTATGCGTGTTTTGATCGTATCTCAATCTAATCTCATCCTAACCTACCAGTTGCAAAACGTTCTTTTACCGATTGGCTTCGAATCAATATACGAAAAAAATGCTTAATTAGAAATAGAATAAAAAAGAGTATGAACAGGAGATTGAGAAGAAAAAAATAGCGTAAGGAAAATGAAGTAAAATAGAAAACGAATAGAAATAAATAGAAAAATAGAAAACGAGAGTAAATTTGGTAAAGTTCGAGACGCACGTAAGAAAGGAGGGAGGTTTGAAATTATCAATAAGAAGTTGATTGATTGTTTTGAAGACTTCGTAATTCTTTTATCTGTTACGTTTATGTTGAAAAATATCAATTAAACTTATCAACTTATCACTTATAGTCATTCATTCTTCTTGACGAATTAAACTTATCAACTTATCACTTATAGTCATTCTTCTTGACGAATTAAACTTATCAACTTATCACTTATAGTTATTCTTCTTGACGAATTAGTAACCATAAGTATATTAAACTTGATAAATTAGTCTGTTATCATTGTTCTTTTTAGTTGTTGATTAAATTGATAATTTTAACATTATTCATAATATATTCATTTGCAATACTTTTGTTTTTTTTTATCTGAATATCTGCATCGCTCTATAATGTATTTATCATTAATTAGATTGCTAAATGCTAACAGGATGTAATTTTTTCATAGCCTTTATTTTATTGTACAATGCAGTTTATCATTTAATTCATACGTTTTCAAATATTTTATTTCATCTTTATTGATTTGTTTTCTTTTTTGATTTATCAATTTTAAGACTTGTCTGTTAATTCTGTTACTTGGATTCAAACCTTTAGTGAGTTGAATTTGAATTTGTTTATCTAAGCGCTGTTATTATGTTGTTACTGAAATGAATAGTATCTCTGTTGTAAGTAATGATTAAAAGGTTCAGTGGATTATTTTCAGAAATAATGGCTCTATGGGTAGATAAATATAGGCCACGTGAATTATCCGCTTTAACCTATCACACTAAACAATCCAAAGATCTCATTGAAATTATTAAGGTAAGAACTTTTTTTTATTGGTTTGTTTCATTGCTAAAATTAAGTAGATTATTAAAACATCTTAATAACGATGACCAAGCTTATGAAATTCTTATTTTGAAAGAGTATTATTCCAGACTGGTGATTTCCCACATTTGCTCATATATGGCCCAAGTGGTGCGGGAAAAATGACTAGAATTTTTTGCGTTTTGCGAGAGTTGTACGGCAGTGGTGTGGAAAAACTACGAATGGATTCACGAACTTTTCAGGCTCCATCCGGCAAAAAACTGGAAATTCAAACTTTCAGCAGCAATTATCATGTTCAGCTTAGTCCTGGGCAAGTTGCTCATATTTTTTCGAAACCCTTGCTATTTGTAATAATGTTTAACTTTTGTTATAATTCAAGAGGTTTAAAGAAATTTTGAACTGAAGGTACCGTCGTTTGCACACTTCTGTTGAAATATTTGCTCTTAATTTTCTGCCTTTCAGGGAAGTTGGTATCTATGATCGCGTAGTTGTTCAGGAAATTATTAAACAAATGGCACAAATGCACCAGATTGATTCTACAACACAACGAAATTTCAAAGGTGCAATAAATATTTGGATTTTAAATATTATATACACTATCATAAAGTTCTCTTTGCTTCACCAAGCAGCACATATCTACCCAACAGTGACGATAATAATGCATATTAGAGTGCTAAACTTTACCTTGCACCAAGCAGGAGATTGCACCGGTGCTTCCGGACAGCCTTATTTTGTGATGCTAATGTATCAGTCATTTTGGTGTTGATATATCTAACTTCTATATTTTCAGTTTACTTTTATATTTAGACATATTTGAATTTATGCTGTCATTGCAAAACAAATTTGAATCTACAATCTATTTTTTTAGTAGTTGTTTTAATGGAAGCAGATCAGTTGACTCGAGATGCACAAAATGCATTGCGTCGTACGATGGAGAAATATGCGCAAACATGTCGGCTGATATTATCTTGTGATTCAATAAGTAAAATTATCGATCCTTTAAAAAGTCGGTGTTTGGCTTTTCGTGTTGCTGCACCTTCGGATGCTGATGTGAGTTTTATGTAGATAAAGCACAGTCCTATTCAAAAGAATTTCGATGTACTGGAATTTTGGATAAATGAAATCTGTATTATCTGAAATTCGTAAATTTTGTTTGTAATTTCAAAATTTTTAGAATTCAAGCTTCATTTCGTATTCTACAGTTATGCTAAAATCTTAAAATATAAAAAAATGCATATAAAAAAATATGTTCTTGATTTTCACATGTTCAGCTAGATTTTTTCAATTTTTTTTTGGGTGGCGAAAGCTGTTAGACATGTTTGCAAACAGGAAAATATCTCCGTCCCTACAAGTGTCATGGCTGAAGTTGTACGGAAAGCTAATGGTAATATGCGACGGGCTTTACTAATGATCGAGGCAGCAAAAGTGCAGAAGTAAATAGTATTTTTTCTAATTATGCAGTTACAGTTATATTTAATAAATTTTTTGGAAAAATTTTTTCCATAGCATCTTGTGTTCGATATTTCGAGTTTTAGACAATGTATGTCTTAACATTTTATTTATGTTCAATATTTTATTTCTTATTTATGCTACCCAAAAAATGAATGTTTTAATATTTTATTTATAAGGTTTTTCTGAGAATAACTGTAACTGTAACTGAGAGTGATTTAAGTTGCTTCGCTTTCAGCTACCCATTCAAAGAGAATCAAGAAATTCCTGATCCGGAATGGGAAGTTTATTTACAAGAAACAGCTAAAATGATGGTACAACAGCAAAATCCTGAGAAGTTTGTCTTGAGTTACTTTAAAAGGTTTTTGTCACGATTTTTTTCTTTGTCTTTTTATATTATTTGCATTTTTACAGCCTTCTCAAAGTGCGGAATCGATTTTACGAATGTATTGGACATTGTATACCTCCGAATGTTATTATCATGGTATATTTTTTATTTTTATGCACAGACTTACATGGACTACTTTTCTTAAAAATGGATTTTCTTTTTGCGCATTGATTACTTAGGCATAAAAGGATTTTAATGCTTAAAATTGTAATTTCAAAATAATATATTTTCAGAAACTATTACAAGAGTTGCTAAAATTCTGTGATAATAAAATCAAAGCCGAGGTGGTTGCTGCGGCAGCTGAATTTGAGTATCGTTTAACACGTGGCAGCAAAGCCATATTCCATTTGGAGGGTTTCGCTGCATCTTTCATGGAAATTTATCATAGATATCAAAATCAGAGTGCTATGGAGCATTAATGGCACTGTCTAAAAATTCGTATATAGATGAATTTTCTTCGATACACTTGTTTTTTCAGTCAAGTATAAGTTGATCGATTATATATTTGTATATCTTTATTATTTAATTTGTAAATCACATTCTTATTACATACTCTACATCTATAATATGCAAGAAGAGGATGTTGAAAATCATGATATTCATAAATATCATTCTAGAAGTAACTTAATTCTATGATAGAATTTTTTTTTTAAATCGTTTTTAGTGTTTTTATTCTCCATTCTTTATAGAGGCATTAAATGCTTTGATAATTTCATTATTTTATTAGGATCAAAGAAAGGAATTTGTTAAGTCGTTGTCATAATAATCTCAATGAATTAAATGTCAATTTTATCCACGAAGCATAGCTCAACATTTATTAGAATTTTTTTTTTGAAATCTGTTTTGAAAGCTGAAGGCTTGGAGATATGCAACGTTTACCTCATATGGTAGGATATTTTTGTTAGGATTTTTTCGTTGTTAGTATTATACGCGTTCATTTTGGTCCATACACATATAATTTGGACATTTATGATGTTAAATAGGTCAGATAATTTTTTTCAAAAATTTATTGATATTTCCACATGCGATATGATATTTATTCAACGTCATTTGTCTCACTCGTTATCTCTTACTTTCATGAATGATTTACAGTTTTACAGTGCTGTAGCAAATAGTGCGTCATTTTAATGAGGTACTGACGCTGACATTCTGGTTCTAACAATTTGTTTTAAAAAAATCTACAAGATGAAATTTGAAGTCGGAATAATTTTGATTGTTCATCGTTTTTGTTCTGAATTGAAATATTAGCTAGTCTTTTTTTGATTTGTTTTGTTAATACTTCGCGGTTTTGTTTTTAAATAAATGATTTTTTTCAATTTATCTTTTCGGAAAATATTCATAGAAATAAAAATAGTTTGCATTTATTATCGATCTGAGAAGTTATTGCATCTGAATAAATTTAACAATTTTTTTTGTTTGAAAGATTAGTCTTTTGCAATAAGGTAATATTTCTAATACGATCATGAAATAAATGAACAAGAAGAACTAAACAATAAATAAAAATATTCTTTTTAAATTTCAAACAGTATATGTGATAATTCTTCATTTACTATCAATCTGAAAAGCTATCGCATCTGAATAAACATTAATTTTTATTTAACAATTTTTTTGTCTTTGAATTCATTCAAATTAATAATGGTCTTCTGCAATAAGCTAATATTTCTAACACGATAATAGTAAATAAGTGAGCAAGAGCTAAATAATAGATAGAAATCATGTTCTTTTTTTTATTTCAAAATGTCCATCAATGCTTCCTGAAATCAAATCAAAAGGATGATAAATTTGAAATTTCTTAATTCTATTTATTTTTTCCCTCCCTCGTTTTGAGAGATATCTAATTTTTTAACTCATTTCAATCAAGCTAGAAGTATTTGTTGATTTTAAGTAAATATACTCTGTTACTATTGATTTTGATGAATAAACTACAATGTATTCGATAGAACAAAATAATTACACATTTCAAAATTTACAAAAATGATGGGGCAATTTTAATCACATAGATAATAACTTGCGCACAAATCATTTTCTGCTTAACTTTTAAATTCATCCAACATTCTCGGAAAACACTTTCTATTTTCATATATTTCCATTGAAATACTTGCACAACTGTTAAAATTTTTATTTTAAATGACTGATTTTTTTTTTTTTTGGAACCATTTTTTCATGTTAATACAAGAGGTGCTATTGGGAGTTTTAATATAATGATGGTATCGATCAAATTGCTATGGAATTTTTATAGAGTTCTAATATAGTGATGGTATCGATCAATGTCTATTATATAATTATTTTTTATAATGATATATTTCATTATCGATATTATCAGCATTGAATTATCAGCAACATTAATATTGAAAATAACTTTAACATCATTTAGCTCTTGTCTCGTTCAAAATACAAGTATTCATAATTTAAAAGAAAAACTTGTTTTATTACTCACCTGTTTTATGTCTTCATGTTTGTTTGTGTATGTATATGTGTGTGTGTATGCATGTGTCTGTGTGTATGTGTGTGTGTGTGTGTGTGTGTGTGTGTGTGTGTGTGTGTGTGTGTGTATGTATGTATGTATGTTTATTTGTGTTTGTTTGTGAGCTCAAAATTTTTTCGTTTTATTCATTTTAAATTGATTTCATGCATTTTGGTTGATTTCATGCGGCTGATTTCAAGTCATTCGATTCATCCATTAAGTTATGGGTGAAATTTTAAATTAAGGAAAACAAATATATTCATTTCATTTATATGTATGATTACAAGATGAAAGATCAAAATATTATTAATATTATTCGAATCATTGTTTTTTATATTTATGTTATTATTATTATTATTTTATCATTATCAGTTATTATTAATTATAAATATCATCATTGTTATTATTATTATTATTAATTATTATTATCACCATTATTGTTATTATTATTACTTATTATCATCACCATTATCACCATTGTTATTACTATTTATTATTATTATTATTATTATGAAT
>JABVXU010000616.1:0-31309 GCA_013365365.1 Cruorifilaria tuberocauda
TGCATCTCAATGCTTACAACTGATCTTCATATCAATCTTGTAATTCCATCATCAGTAAATCCCTCTCATAACATCCTCTGCTCCTACATATCATCTTCCCTCACTCTTTACATTTAAATTCTTCTCTACCACCGGCGGCTTCTCCTTCTCCATGTTCCCCAACATCCTTCGGTTCCATATCTTCAACCCCAAAAATATTCTGTAAACCCAATAAACCTTTTTCCTAAATAAAGTTCTCCACGACAACAAGGTAATCTATCATACAAAGTCTTGCTTAACTGATCATTTGAGTATGTGTTGGACATTATTATACATGAAATTAACAGTTGAATTACCAATCTGAATTTCACAAATCATGAAATCTTAATTTAATCCATAAATGTAAACTCCTAATCCTGTAAATTCAATAATTAATATCTACTTCGCTTAATTTAATCATTATGCGACAGATGAATTGTTAAACATTCAACCAACCGGTGCATGTAAAACCGCTTCCAACAAAGCCTGGCTGACATCGACAGCTATATGCTGGCTTATTTTCCTGATCCGGTAAATCAATACATGCCGCTAACCAATGACATCTATGTTCACCGCTTGCACATTGATTTGTTGATACACAAGTTTCTATTGATGTGGCACCTAAATGAAAAAAAACAATAACTTTTAAATTTAATTAAGTATTTTAATCATTCCACTTATATTTTACTTCATTAGTATTTCATTTTTGAAGTAATTACCGAGAATTCTCGTTGTGGTACCATTCGGACAACGTTTACAAGAATCAGAACCAGTTTTATCTTGATAATAACCATAGCTACAATTCAAACATTGCTTAAGATGCCGATTTAAGTAGTATCCTTGTTTACAGCTTGCTGGAATTAAGCAAATTCAGGAAGCATTAATGTCATACTAGCAAGTAATATATGGATACAATAAGCCATGGAAACACAAGTAAGACCCGAACATAACTAGAATTCTGTATTAATTAGTCCTTCAAATACAATAATAAGTTTTCCATCAGCGATATAATATGATAAAAAAATGATAAAGAAGGAAATGAAGTCATGAAAAATAATTGAATATTAATTAAGGCTAACGTAGTACGCAGTATGTCTCGTTTACTGAACCAACAGATTCCGTAATATATGCCGGATCACAGGGTCGGCATAATACATCGTTCGGTTCCTTGAAAAATCCACGTTGACACGGTACGCAACTACCATCCGGTGAATGTTCTTCACCAGCCGGACAATTTACTAAAAAAATTTTTTCAAATAAGTTTATGAAGTTTTACACTTTGGATAATAACTTTCTTGACTGTAATTATTAAACTATTGTGATTTTAATTACCAAAGCGTTCATAATACTTCTGAAATATTAATAAGTTTCATCAAATACATTAAATTTAACAGTTTAAAATGAGTAAGCATTCTGTTTGAAAATATAATTGCATGAATTATTGCATCAATACTGTTTTATTTTTACTTTTTTATCGTAATTTAGTACCATTTTTAATTTGCACTGCAATTTTATAAGTATTGATTTAAATAAAATTTATTTACCGATACAATGATCAATTAATGTCGAATTGATACTAAGGGTGACAGTATTTTGTGGACATGGTAAACAACTTGTTGAGCCTGAATTTGGTTGATAAGCCAAATAACCGCATGGTTCACACTTATCAGTTATTTCACTCAGAAAATAACCAGCGGAACATTCCACTGCAAAAAAGAAGCTATTAAATGTGATAATTAACAACTGATAATTTTTAATAATTTCATCTATTCAAATATCTTATAGGAATTAAATTATGATAATTTCAGAATGTATAATGTGAGTCATTGATAGTTTCAAATATATTCATAATATATTTTTTGAAAAAAGAGAAATAATGGAATTGAACTTTTGGAGTTCTTTTTCTTTGGAGGATTGAAATGTACACAAACCAAAACATGAGGTAGCACGAATTGATCCGATGGTTAATGTGGTATATCCATGAGGACATTTATGGCACCGCGGTCTACCGGATCGATGTTGATAGTAACCTCGAGGACAAAATTCACACTTCTTTGATAGCGGGTTGTGATAATGGCCAGGTTCGCAGAGTACTACGGACAACATGGGATTATCAGATGTTAGTAAATTGATAAATTTATTGAACATTTAATACTATACTCGATGTTAGCATAGGTAAATAGTTTATTATAAGTAATAATAGAAAAGTTCTAAAACTATTATCTATTTTATTTTTTATAATTTAAATTGAAAAAAGATTATATTTAAGTTGTTATGAACAGGATATATGTTTAGCTCTGAATGTTATCAATAATTGTCATAATCAAGTATCATTTACCAACATGATAATTGTTTACATTATTACTTTACAAGTTATCATTATCATTGTTAGTATAATTCCTATTATAGCAATTTGTTATCGATATATCATGCTTCATTTATGTTAATTATAAACAATTGGTTAAAGTATTTAAGGTTTTATTGCTATTTTACTTTTTTGTATAGCGATTAACTTATCCCATAATATGACTCGGAACTGTTACAATTATTGTAATTCATATTGTTATCATTTAAAGATTGCTGTTAAAATCACTGATGCTGATTAGCTGTAATTTATTGAGGGACGGAGCAGATAATGGAATAATAATATCATAAAATACAGGCCCTCGAAATAATCAATAATGTTATCATTGAATGGTTAATCTCCCAAATTATGCCTATTCATATCAACAAAATACCAAACTTAAGGACCATAACTATCATTGCGTACTGTTAGTTTCCATTCTGAAACGGATCGGTATGATCTTTTCTAAAGCATGAAATTATTTGTCTCACTTTAAGTTTAACTATAATTAACAATTATATATAAAGCTGGAACAAAGTTGAAATAATTTCAAAGATAATTTTGATACGTTTTTCAAGCGATCGCTGTTATTAATTCTTTTGATTGCTTTTTCTTCTTCATCAATTAAAAAGTTTTCGTGCTAATTTTTATACAGGATTATTTATTACCCATTGAGATCATGCAGTATTAGATTGGTATGTGCATATGTATCAGTTCATTTTATCACTTGATAAGCTAGTTCAGTTCAAGTTTAAGAAATTAGTTCATATCGAATATGAATGAGAATTTGAATTTGAACTAGTTATTAGAAATAAAATGATGGAAGAATTAGGAAAAGTATCTTCAAACAATTTCAAAATCATAATTTGAACAATTTTTCTTAAATGAAAATTTTTTGCAATTGAATAATCAATCATACGATTATCACAGAACATTATGATAGGAAATAATCTACTTGTCTTTTCAATAAATTTGATTTTTATTAATTTTGACCATGAATAAAGACCATATTTATTAATTCATCTTCAAAAACCTAATTAATTAATACGAATTGAATTAATCATACTATTTGACAATTTCTGTCCACATGCATTCATAACTGTAGATTTCTATGTTAATAAAGCTTCTAAATAATATTTTGTGATAAGTATTTCGATCTTACTATTATCTTAATTGTTTCAATCAAATAAATGTTTAGCTGGCAATTATTCTTACCGTTCTCACTATTATTCTTATCAATTTGTATAAATGAAGAAAATTTATCACTAGCCGAAAGTAATTGAAGTAATAGTTTTCAAGTAGAATTCATAAATCATTCTATCATGCATTCTAACTCTTATCAAAATGGAATAAATAAAAAGAAAATCTGCCGAATCCGGAAAATTCCATATTTATTTGACTATTCCCATGCATTTGTTGTATTTTGGCGCATTTCTAAACATTATGGTTCAAATAAATTTATCATCCCATCTCCCATCAAATTTCTTTTTTTATTATAACATCGTGCAAGTATCGTTGCTAATTAATTAATTATTCGTACTGTATTTAACCAATAGAGAAAGTAAATGTGAGTTGTAAGTTAAGTTAGCAAGTTGTGATCGTCGTTGTTAAAATCAACCAATACTGTTATTTCAAGGCATTTTTTCCAGAGCTTTTATTATTTTATATGAAGAAAAAAGGATTGTACTGGTGGAAAAAAGACGAAAATCGGTATAGGTTAATTAAAGGTTGATATAATCAGAATGCTTTCGTAGAATGTCTTTTTTAACCAAGTTTTAAAAGTGTTTAAAATTGAATTTTAGAAATTTATCAATGGCAGTAGTTCAGTTCAATTGCAACAATTATTTTCTTCCAAGAAAAAAATATTAGTAACCAGAAATGGTGTTGTTGAATATTATGTATTAGTTCAGTTTCCGACGTTATATTAAAATAATTGTTAATGCTATCTTATCAATATGTTAAAGTAATTTTCTAATAATTTTTCAATTAATTTCAAATTAAAAGGAAAAAAATGTTATCATTTTGAAAAAGTTGGAAAAATAAGTGAAGAATAAATGATTCGACGCTGAAGAAATGAATTTGTGTTAAAGAAAAGTCAGTAAATTGACCCGATGATCACTTTTTAAAAGCTATTTATTTTCTAATCACTCTTTCTTCTTGCTAGACTTCCATTATCATTAGGAGAAGATATAATTGTAGAAGTGGTCGTGATAGGAGAAAACTGTGAGACTGATAAGGGGGTTGTATTTGCTGCTTTCACATCCTGAGATTTAGCACTGGGAAGGGCTGATGATATTGGTGTGGGAGCTCGAGAATTACTCGAGAAATCATCCTTACTGCATTTATCCTGATCGACCAGGGTGGAACCCCGATAGCAGAAGAATGCTTCATCAAAGCTTAACACTTGCGACGGTTTCCCAAGTATCTTCAATGCATTTGTGTACTGAAAAATGCCACCACGTAGACCAATTTGTACAACCGCGTAAACTGTTGACGTCGCATCAATTTTAACGTTACGGATCGGATCTCTGGAAAATTTTTTCTTCTAATCACGTTGTTATTTCGAAACGAGAAAATGAATAAAGTTAACATGATATTAAGTTAATTAATTAATTAATTCCTTTACAGTGTATATGCATAATTGTAAAAAATTTCTATTGACATAATTAACAATTATGTGAAATTTTTGTCATTAATTTAATGACTTAATTTTTCTTTCGTTGTTTACATAAATTGTAAAAAACTGACTTGGAAAAAGGTTTGATTAAAAAAAGTCTTGAAGTGTTCATTTAAAAATTGAAATTTAGAAATGATTGAAATTTTTTCCTTCGTTTTCAAATTGATATTGTACCTTTCTGAAATGAATGTCGCATTGATTCGATAATATTTCGGTTGTACAATTTCTCCGGTCACTTGTACTTTACCGCAATCATTCAATTTCCTGAAATAATAACATCCATTTTTTTGACATTGATAATTAATGAATCGTTCAATGAAAAAATCATTCATTTAATTAATGCATGATTAATTAAATTTCTTTGATGATAAGCACTGTCAATTCAATGATTAATATAATTTTATTGAATAAATCAATGATCATAATGAAATTCAAATATTGCAGTTTTTCTTTTATTTTAAAATCTCATATTTTCTACTTTTTTCACATTGCCTTATATTTCTTCATTTCTTATTGATTCAATAAATTAATTTTCATCAATTTTTTTCATCAAAAATTAAATTACTGTATTGTATAAAATTATAAATTCATAAAGAAAAAACTTGATATAATATTCTGCATGAATATTTGTTCGTTTTTAAAAAGAGAAAGAGAGAGAGAGAGAGAGAGAGAGAGGAAAGAGTCCGAGAAAAAAAGAAAGAGTTGTTAAAATTAAATGAATTTTCCGATAAATTCATATTAATAATGATCAATTAAACTCTGAAAATTTTTTCGAAATGATATGCAACGCATTATTTATTTTACTTTTATTTCCTTTCTCTTTTTTCGTTTAGAGAAAGAAAGATTAATTATTGGTAATTTAATTCAACCGTAATTAGTGCAAGTTAAACTATCAAATTAAATTGTCAAAATTTCCCTACAATTCCTGTTTTCTTTTCTAGGATGAAATGAGAAAATGAATTCAATTTTAATCAATTATTTTTTATCTTATCTAAAAGATCCGGGAGATTTGATTCTCAATCAGGATATCTTAGAATTTCTCGTTTTTCTTTTCTCTGCAATGGAATTTTCATTTTTTTATCAGGAAAAGTAGCAAGCAAGTGATATATATTATTTCTTTAAGCAATCTGACTGCCCATGTTTATGTATACTCTATAGATAACATCATCAGTTGATATAATCAATTTTCATGATACCAACAATGAATGACCTGGTTGAGGTGCAGATCGTCACAACAATAACCTGATCAAGAACATATTAGCTATAATCAACAACTCATCAAAATTCATCGATAATCACTAACGGCGCTTTTAAATGTATAGTACCAGAAAATAATTTGAATGGCACCAAAAAATAATCATAATAATATTTTTAATCATTGCTTCTTAAAAAATTTAATTAAATCTAATTAATTGACATTAATTTGTATTGCAAAATGATGGCAATGATAAAACTTGTAGAGAAATTGATGTGATATTCGTTTTTTGATTAAATGTGACATATGAAATCAATTCCAATGAATTTGACAAGTTGAATTTTTTTTTAGAATCCTAAGGTTAAAAAAATTTGTCACAATGAAATTGTTTTTTTAAGAAAAAAAGAACGCATAAAAGTGATTTACTTGGAATTTTTTTAAAAATATGATAAAAAATACTTCAAAAGATTAGTTATTTGATAAATTATATTAAATATCGGATAAAATCAACATTTCTCTTACTTTTTTCTTAGATTTTAAACTATCAACACCTGAATTGTTCCAGCATTTCCAGGCAATTTTAAATTAATGATCTCAAGTGTTCATAGTATTTTTAAAGTAACGAAAAATTTTATGATATGTTAATTCTATTTCAGCGTAACAAATTAGTGAAACTTAAAATAAATCATTTTATACTCTTTTCATTTTATAAATTAGTTAAAAGGAGTCTTGTTTGTTTTTAGTGAAATGAAGAGTAATTTGAGTGAATTCACACGGAACGAACTTATCCCTTCCGAAATTTGTTAGAAAAAAATTAAATTTCAGAAAAAACAAACAGAAGGAAAATATTTGAAAGAATTCGTAAATCGAAATAAAATAATTCATTAAAAAAAAATCATTCGATGGATATTTGGGATACGAACTCATTTAAAATAAATAATAGATCTCATCAAATTGCATTTTTTTGTTAAAAAAAAAAATGGATCCGATAATTGAAAACTCGAAAATTTCCTTTCCTTAAAGTGTAAGTAAACAAAAAAGATGTGAATATTAAGAACTTTTTCAGAAAAATATTTCACTTGTTTATCAATTAAAGAGGATATAAATTCATATTTGCATTTATTATCTAATCATATAGCTGATAAGTGCTACTGGATATAAACCTTCTGTACTTTTCAAAACTGATTGATTTACCAACTAAACAGTTAGTTAAACCTATCATACCTGCACTATTCTCGTCTAGTTAATGAGAGGAAATTAGTTTTGCTATTATTAATAACATTGTTGTTTCCTTTTCCAAATTCCTGATCAACTGAAATCATGGCTC
Source organism: Cruorifilaria tuberocauda (assembly GCA_013365365.1). Classification (NCBI taxonomy): domain Eukaryota; kingdom Metazoa; phylum Nematoda; class Chromadorea; order Rhabditida; family Onchocercidae; genus Cruorifilaria; species Cruorifilaria tuberocauda. Next base: position 7,562 of record JABVXU010000616.1, read on the forward strand.
GTTTAGTAAACCAAAAAAATAAATCGTTTTTTACTATGTGGGAAATATTCATTTCATACTAAAATTAAGCTTTTATGAGGAATTTTATGATGAAGAATAAGGTTTGATCTAATAATTAACTTAATTACTTATTACTTTTTACACTAATCTTTTCAATTACATTATTAATTCGTCCTTTTTATTTCTTTTCTTCACCCCCATTTCTTCAATTTTTTATTCTTTCAAGAATAAAAATGCTAAAATAAAATATTTCAATTAACAATATTAAAGTGCAAACTGATTGTCAATATTTTTATTGCCGGATTTCACTCTCTTAGATTGAAAAGATTTCCTTAAGCTTGCATGTTTAATCTGATTTCCTTAAGTAAAACAATCTTTGTCATCATTAAGTGCTTTTTCTGTATTTCCACTTCCTTTCTTTGATCATTTGTAAATCAACTTTAACGAATTAGTGATGATAAGTAATGTAAAAGTAGATTTTATTCATTCTACGGTTCTTTCACTTACTCTTGCACAATAATATTCATTTACGGAACAGTAGAACACTAGACTCATGATACAGTCATGATAACATTATCATATCATACAGCAAAGCTTTTTAATGATAGTTGAGAATCGTTGTTATTTCATTTGAGCATCCAAAAAAAGAAATGAAAAGGAATTTAAGAGCCACTAAATCGAATAAATTTATATTTTTTTAGATTAAACCGATTCTCATATATTATTTAATTCTTCTCTCTTTGTTTAATTATGTCCTTTTTTTCTCTTCCTCTCTCTCTCTTACTTTGATCTTCGAAAATTTTTACAAAAATTTAATCATTTTTAACAAAAGATATAAAAAATTGCATTGTGTATTTGTCAACCCATTGTTAAAAGAAACAATGCAAATTGAAATTACTTCTTGAAATTCCCTTTTCTTTTCTCCTTAGCAATTGTCCCTCTTTTCTTTTTTGCAAATTTAAAAATTTTAATTAATTGAAACCTTGCAACTTCTTTTTTTGTTTTTTCTTTAAAGAAAGCAAAAGTAAAGTGAATGCATTCAGCAAAAATCTTTATTTTTATTTATCAAAATTTTCTTGAAATAATCAGGTAATTTGAAACCTTTCAAAATCTGATGGTACTAAATAAACAGAATTAGATGAGACATTTGATGTTCTAATATGATTCAAAAGGTACCGATATAAAAATAAAAGCAAAAGAAATGGTAAAGAAATGATTACTGATACATTCTTTAACAAAGAAATTATGAAATAGTAATTTAAGTAAGAGTGTCTTAGTGTTCTTGCAAATGAATTGTTCTATTTACAAGTAATTATTAAATAATTAAATGAGAGGACAAGTTTTATTATTTAATATCAAAGTTGAATTAAAAAATATCAAATATAAATAATTCCGAAAAAATTTAAGCAGTAAACTCTAGGAATGTGATATGGTATTAATTTGAAAAATAAGTAATTTTATTATCTCGGTTATCAAAAAGTAATGATAGAGTATAATTTGAAATGAGAGTTATCAAGTGAATGGAAAAATGGTAAAAGACGAATTGATTTTAATGCTAATTTAATATTTAGCTTCCTGTCATACTTCTCTATTGTAAATAAATTATCAAAATAAAATAATGGAATACATTTAAACAATAACTTTAATAAATATCTACGAGTAATTGATATTAAATATCTATAACTAACTAATTTCACTGAAGTGAATAATTAATTACAAGGAGATTAAAATGAAATGAAAGTACAAATTTGCAAATGACACTAAAATGATACTTCTCAAATAATTTTTTTTTCTCTTTAAAACAAGTAATCGTTGAAAAGAAAGAAAAAGCAAAAACTCTTACTTCTCAGATTTTGAGCCACCACAAATTAACCAATGCTTATTAATGAAGCGCAACGATGCAAGAACACTGTTACGCATGATAGCATTCCATTTCGGTACCTTCTGAATAGCTTCAAGTGATGCGTTCGGATAATCCACCTGAAATCGTACCACACGAACAGCTGGTACTGTTTCCTCGATTCCGATCGTCTCATCTATTCTTGTTACTAGCAGTATAGAGCTGCTGATAATATTAGCCAGAAAATATCGTCGACTAGATTTGCTTGATAACTGATACATCATCATTATCATTATCATCGTCATCATCGTTATCACCGTAATCGTTGTCGTATTATTAATTTACTGCTATCGCTGCTACTGCTGCTGCTGCTATTGCTGTTGTTGTTGTTGTTGTTGTTGTTGTTGTTGATATCACTATCACTACTAATTATCACTAAGACGTAACAACAATCACTTGTAGTAAATTTTTGTGGAAAATATTACTACCAATTTTAATGTTATTATGTAACAATAACAATAGTAACAACTCCACCCAATTCTTTGACATCCTGTTCATAGATAAAAGATAAAATTTTTACGAAAATGAACGAATTAATAGAATGATAAAAAGAGAGAGAGAGAGAGAGAGAGAGAAAGAGAGGGGAAAAGAGAAACGGAAAGGGAAAGAGAATAATAAGAGTGTACAAAAAGAAATCTCTCCTATTCAAATTAATTCTCTCCTGTTTTTTTCTTTTCTTCCCTCTCTTTTTCTATGATTCTTCCAGCATTTTATTCTAATGCGAACATTCTTTTCATCTAAATTTTGTTTGGCATTATTTGAATTGTCATTTTATGTCATAGAATGTTGTTGACCTGAATATTACTATTTTCCTGCTGACGATCGTCTTATTTCCATCTCCTTTTCTAACTTCTTCTCTTCCTCGCTCTCATCTCTCTCTCTTCCTCTCTTATTCTCTGTCAAATTCTTGGGAATTAAATAATTTTAAAAAGAAATGAAAGAAAAATTTAACTTATGTGAATGGTTGAAAATTTTAATTAGTGCAGTTATTGTTGTCTGATAATTGATTGATTCAAAATTCCTTTTGTTTATCTTTTATCAGAGTGAGATCAGTCGTTAGTCAATCATTGTTTATTGTATTCCATTACTGTATATATATGCATAACTAACTTGCATTCATGAAAATTTCTAGATGAATGAATTTTTGTAGGAAAATTTGTTACTGTCATTATCATTATTATAAATTAAAGATAATAGTTATTACAATTAATTAAAAATTATGAGAAAGGTGAGCGTTGAAAACTGACTGAAGAATTATCCATTTCCTTCGTGAAAGAGTCCTTAATTTTAGTTGAAACTCACTGTTTCGTCACTTTTTCAACTATTTTAATGGCATTTATATCAGAAACGATACAATTAATTGCAACCATTGTTTTATTTCTTAATGAATGAATAAACACCTTACAATTGAAGAAAAATTATGAAAAAGTATTTCGGGAAAGAAAAAGAAAGGAATGAAACAATAATAATTAATTATAATGGCAGAAATTGAAAATTCATGATGAAACAATTAAAATTCCAAAAGGAAAGTTAATGGAATATTTGATTCAAAAGGTAAGAAGTAAAATCAGGGAAGAGATGAGATTTAAAAAAAGTATGTTTTCAAGTAATTTTTTAACAAGAAAATGATTAGTGCATGTTGAAGCAAAAATGACGAATTAAGTACACTTAGCAAGTTGTTCATATTCTGAGATTTGTGAAATCATAATATAATTAGTAATCATGATATAATAGAAATATCGACGAGGCTAATAAATTTGGCCAAAAAATTTCAATTGCTTAGTTTGTATTGGACAAACTTCTGATACAATAATTTTTAGAATATTTAATTTCAATAGTTGTTAGAAAAATCGGAATACTCAGGTGAAAATATTTGATAGGAATACTTGTTCAGTAAGGTAAGAGGAATGAATTTATGTTTGTTTGAAAAACTTTTTTTAATTTATCCAAAAAAATTGAGGGATAATTTTTTATCATAAAATATTACAAACCCATTTTATTCATCTTTCAATTCCAATTTCTGTCTTGGAATTGTTCCCATGATAGTACGAAATTAATGATTTTGAAACTGTGAAGAATAAATTTCATATAATTAACAATTATAATAATAATTGATAATAGTAATAAAATAATAATAATAATAATAATAATAAGACCATAATAATAAATTTTTGTTTATTTATAAATTAATATTGCTGTTAGTATTAATGCTCCTTTATTACTCTTCGTTAATTTTGAAATTTTTTTAGTTTGTATTTAAAATAGTATTTTTTATTTCTATATATTTACGGATTTGGTTGATTTTGCCGACGTCTTTTTGATGACAGATTTTGAAATTAGTATTAGATAAACAGGTATAATATAAATATACTCAACTTTCTAAAGAAGTAAAAAATTTTTGATCCGATTTTTCGTCGTTTCAAAATTTTGATTAAATACGATTTTAATGATTTAAAAAAGGATAAAAAATAAATGTGATGACAATATACTTTCACTTTCCTAACATTTTCCTAGTTTCATACTTTGGTATTTTCATATTAGTAAGAAGATTGTATTTGATTAATTTATCTATCATTTATGAGTAACAACAATAGAAAGACTTCTTCCGATACATCGAAGAATTAAACAATCCGAAATTACTAAATCCAAACTTCTGAATTTGATATCAAATTATCCGTTCCAGACGAATTATTAGAATTCCCGACACTAAAGTCACTGAGGTATATTTTCGGATATGATATCGAATTATCCATTATGCACTAAATGGATGAATTATTAAAATTCTTAATTTTGCTGCGATATTTCAAATCAAATATGTTTAAGGTGACATATTTGTATGTCAAAATGAATGTTAAAAAGTTATTATCAGTGATACGATGTGCGATGTTTAGAAGATAAATTGAAGCGTTTTATTTTAATGATCTGAATTTTCTGCCATTCTATTAAAATCTCTTACATTTTCAAACTCTTCCAAAACTATTTTCATCTTTTTATTTTAACTAAACCTCTGTCTTATAATGCACTTTTCTGTTTAAATTTAACTAAAATTTCAATGATTGAATTTTACGATAAGATAAGCTCATTGAAATGTCCCTTTTCGCTAAATTTGTCCCGGAATTTTAAACATTGTATAATACAATTTTTCATCGAAAACTTGTTTTAACACAATAATAAAGGGATGATAAATGAATGGAATGGAATATTCAAAATGAAATTCGATAAATGGAAATCGTAAAATTTTTTTAAAAATTATAAATTTCCTTTTTCATTTTCTTCTAAAATTCTTTTTGCTAGAAATTTAAAACTTTCATAAAATTTTTGCAAACCATTGAAGGAAATATTTTCAGTTAGGCAGAATTAATTGCAAAGTGAAGTATTTATTTGTGAGAATGAAAAAAATGATTTCAGTTATTTTTATAAATTAATAGAATTTTCGATATCTTTTCCTATAATTAATAAAATTTTAATATATTTTTTGTATAATTAATAAAATTTTTTTAACTTAATAAATTATTGAACCTTCAGTTATTAATTACGCAGTATTTTGAAAAAAAATTTACTTAAAATAAAGTAATAATAAATACAACTGAAAGATATTAAATTTTAATTCCATTTCCAACGTAAATTATATTGTTGTTCTTTTCAGGCATTTTATAGCTTTAGAAAGAAAAGTTCGTAGTGTATTTTTGGTATAATCAAAAAGATCGCAAATTGTTACGCTTTGAATTGTATTTCAGAAAAGACTTCTAAGCTTATATCTACCACTTACCTCATTTCAAGTCTCGCAATTTTTTAGAGGTATAAAGAAAAAGTGAATGGAATTATTTATTCAAAGCAAATTAATGCAATGTTTCAGATTTCATTAATTAAAATTGAATAATTAATTTTAGTATTTCAGAGCGTTTCAATAGAATTTATTGTCTTTTGAAAGTTTTGGATGTTTGTTGCTGCTCGATTCACTATTATAACAGAAATGCTACCAAAATATTTCAAAGAAATACGCTGTTGTAAATTTTTTTGAAATTATAATTGATTTAGGCAAAACTGTTGAAAACTTATCGAATCTTTATAATTTCACTTAAAATTGTAATTAATTAGCGAAATTACGAGTTGAAGTTTTCAAAAAATTTTTTGTACGACAAGAAAGTTTGTTCGGCAGGTTTTAAATTTATTAGAGTAAATTTTTATCAGCTTAAAAACTTGGTTCTGTCTATTTTACAGAAAAGTGGAAAAATCACCAAAAAACCAGAAAAGAAAGAGCAACAAATTAGTCTGTCAAACCAATAATAAGTGAAACACTCATATCATATTGCTCAAAAAGTAGTAGTCAACTTGCCATTTCCGCATTTCAAGCAACTCATTCCGGATCCATAACCAATTTTCGTTTCATCGGAGTATCTGTGCATTTTTCATTTTCTATCTTTTCATTTTCAAATAAGTAAATTAAAAAAAGATATTAGTTTAGGAAAAAAGGATGTTAACATTTTAAAGCAATCAAAAAATATCACGAAATTAGACATTCACTTTAGAGTATTTCAACTTTTTCATTTCAGTTCATTCCCCAGCATTTCAGACTAACAAATGGGATTCACTTTATCAGCAAACTTTTGTTTTAAAGATGACATGGAATAAATTATGCAAAGGACCGCATCCCGCATGCTGTTCTATCAATGCTATCACTGGGGAATTATTCAATCTCTTAAATGAGGCAGTTATCAATTATCATTCTTTCTTAAGAAAAACTTCACAGAAATTTTATATTACACTTGAAAACTTTTCTTTCTTGAATAGTAAACATTTCTTGAAGAGAAAAGTTTCTTGAATGATAAACTTTCCTGAATAAAAAATTTTCTTGAATCGGAAATTTATAGAAGCAACAATACATGTTCATTAACATTTTCTTATCTCATTAATTAGTCAAATTATTCAATTATTGGATTCTGAATGTAATGATATCTTCGAAGATATTAATAAAATTGGTTTAATTTTAATTTATAAAAGAAATTAGTTAAAATTATTTAAGCATTGATTGATGGATGTGATAGTATCTTCGAACATATAAGTTAATTTTAATTTCTTCAATCTAAAATTCACTAATTACAATAGTTTTCCTCTTAGATTTATTTCATTCTGGTTTAATAAAATATGGTTTCCGGAAAAAGTTTTGAGATGAGTTGGGTGAAGAATTAATTGATCGATTTGTTAGTTATACAGGTCAATTTAAATTTTTTATTTTTTGCTAGAAATTTCAATTGAAGATTGAATTTAGTTTTGAAAATTTTGAAATTTATATAAAAATTTGTATAAGTTAAAATCTTCTTGTTAAAAGCAAAGAAAAAATTCGCTACGTATGCGAAAGTACAAAAATGAAAAAACGTGAGTTTTTTCATCTCATACCAATTATCATTCACGTTCCTTTCTCTAACATAAACTATTTCATCGTTGTGATCATTTGATATTTACACTCATTCAGAATTACTGATGACGAAGCAAATTTCACTTAGTGTTATTTATCATTAGAAAAAAATTTGCTTTATTGACCTTTAAGTCAAAATACTCTGAAATGAGTTAGATTATAGAATTAGAGCGATGAATTTCTTTATAAAGTTCAGAACTGTATTCGCATTTTTCCTGGTTCACGTTAGGCATGGAAGATATTGATCTCCAATCTTATCGATCGATCATCTTATCTGCAGCTACAACAAACTCATTCTACTATTAATGGTAAAAAATCACAGTTTATCTGCTCCTTATCATAAACTAACAACAAATTGAAGTAATAATGTTGTTTAACTGAATTATAAAAGGACTGGAGAAGAAATGAAAATGGAATAATTTTAAATTATGAAAATCAATTTGTAAAATTCGATCATAAATTTTGATTACTTTAGAAGCCAAAGATAACAGTCGATCATATTCTTCGATCACTTTACAAGTTAACCAATTTATATTGAACAAATTGATAATACTTACAATTTAAAGATTTCGATAGCTCCGAAAACTTTCAATGGAAATTATGCATAAAGCTCTAATATGCAATTAGGTGTAATTTTAATTGAAATTTGATTGTAAATGAAATTCACTGCTTCTTCTCTTAATTCAACAAATTTCTTTTTCCCTAATTTAATTTTGTTCTCTTTCAATTTATTGAGTAGTTAACTTATAAAATGAATAGTAAAATAAGGAACATTGATTTTTAGATGCATATGATTTCAACTTTATTTATTGTTCAATGTAGTAAAACAAGAAGATCTGTCGAAACTATTTTATCGTTTCAAAATTGTGTAACAAACAAAGATTTAAATTAATTAAATTGTTACGAAACTTTACAATTACTAGACAGTTCATCATGTTCTTATTCTGTATGATCAATTATCACTGTAATCAGTAACGATCGCTTTTTTCAGTGGAAAAATTATTATGACATATGCTAAAGCTTATTTCAAAATATTTGTATAAAAATAAAGAAAAAAGTTTTGAGATTGTAATAATAAACATCAAAATGTTGAAAAACAAAAAACGACTAGAAAGGGAACAATTATCAATGGATGATCGTTATCACTTCACCTGATAGCATATTTATTAATCATAATATTTTGTGATTATAAAAAAGCAGTACTAAACAAATCATTAATGCTTATTTATCTCAAATAAACAGCAAAAGATAATAAAATTACATACCATATTTTATGAGCACACAAAAATGCGTTTGAGCATTTTTAGCAATTGCACTAAAAAAGATTTTTAAATCGGAAAATTTTCACTTATCTCTGATAAAATGTAATTTATCTTTTCAAAAGAAAAATAAAGACTATCATATATATATATATAAATTGAATTTATTAAATGCTTATAAAATATCTACTAAAATCAAAAATTGATTGGATAAAAATTTTCAATTGTATTTCTAATTTTTTTTAATCAAAATTAAATATTAGGTAATCTAGGCGAATTGATTGATATTAGAAGAAACAAAGATGACAAGTGCAATTGTATGGACATTCTTTATGAATTTATATGAAAATAGATAAATTTGGAATTCCTGAAAAATTGTACTTAATTATCTAGAAGTTCACTATAACACAAATCATCCATAATTAATGCGTAATCAATCATATGCATTAGTGGATTATCCAAATACCTAGAAAAGAAAATTTATACATACAACCGGAAAAGGCAATAGTTGACATCTCAACTAGAAGCTGCATAACGATCGAATCAAATTTTTCAGGATTGCATTGCTGTACGTGGTGGTGATGACGTTAGGCCAAGAAACTGATATCTTTTCCGTCTAGAATTTCATTATCTAATAAAAAATTAAAAAAATAAATTGCTTGAAAGAATAAAAAACAAATTTAACATTCTTGTTATCTTCAATTTAGTGAAAATTACTATGTGATGAGGAAAATATGCTTCACCTAAGTTTCTATGATATCGTATCAATGAAAATATTTCTAATGTTCTTAAAATCATTCAAGAAATCAGGAATGAGGTAATGGTCAATAAAAACATTCAATGCAATTTAGATTCTATTTTTAAATTATAGAATCGCAAAGTTCACTTTCATCGAATTTATTTAGAACTCAAGTTCAAAATTGTAATTGCAAAATAAATAATTAAAAATTGCAATTAATGATTAATTAACCTTAAACTAAGTATATGCCATTTGGCATCTTCCATAACTTGACTTCTCCCATCTGATGATGATGTCACTTCCACACCATTATTAAACAGATGTTTTTCACTTGTACTTTTCTTAACTATCTTTGCTACCCCATCATTATTTCCGGTTTGTCCATACGTTTCAGGTTCACGTACCGAATTTTTCCACGCTGACTAAACAAATAGCAATCAGTAAAGTTAATGGCGGCACTCCTATTACACTTTTAAGTAAATTGAATCGTCACAAAAATACATTTAAAAGTACTAACCCCATTAGCTGAAAACATTTCCTGACATACAGACCGCCTCCGTAAACGTCGTTGTCTTCGAAATTCTTTTTCTTGATCAATATTATTGTTACTATTGCTTTTGGCACTTGTCTAAAATGATAAATTCAACAAACAATAAACGATTCTTATTGGAATTATCTTATTTCAATCATTTTATGATCAAAAAAATTTTTAGAAATAAAGAAAATAAAAAATGCTGAAAGTAATAATGGTATTATGATGAGAATTAGAATATAATCATGATCTGATGAGAAATTTCCTACTACTTCTATTGAAGTATTAACCTTAGAATCACTTAATTTTGCAGTTTCATTATTCCCAACACCATTAACATTATGATCAGTGCTCAATTGTGTAGCAGAATGTTGAAATGAAATTGCATTATTATCCAATGAAAAACGCTTGGATCCATCTGGACGATGAGAAATATTGGAGGATGATGGACACTGTCCACTACTGTTCGCAAATGAATTGAATGTCTGCAATAAAATCAGGTATTATAAGACTAAATCTTAACAACAAAGAAATTATAAGAATGAATCTATAATTGTCTGTCTAAATATAACACTTAAAGATTTCGCTATCTTCATGAATACATCTAAATGATATTAAATCTAAATCAATTGAAGATTCATTTATTACTTCTATATCAATCTAAGACTTATTTTTTATTTCTTTGAATCATCTCTGCATGATATTAATTCCGAATTTATCCAATGGACTCATCTGTTAATTTTAATTTGTTACTTTTAGACGACATTAATTCTGAATCAATTTAAAACTCATCAGTTAATTCTAACTGATTCCATTAATGAAACATACATTTACAAGATTCTTGAAATGCATCATTAATGAAGCAGATGCTGATTGTACAGTTGAACTTGTTGGTGCCATTGCATGTAACAATGGTTGAAAGGTTGTTTTTGCCGGTGTGATGGTCTGAGGACTGGCAAATAGTGACCGAGCAACAGGGGGAGTTATAGCTATTTGTGGTGATGATGAAGGTAATGCTGATACTACAGCTGGTTCAGTGGTTGATACTGTTGGGAATAAACGAACATTGTTTGAAGGCAAATTGGAACCTGAGGAAACTGATGCTTGTTTGCCATTTTTCGTATCATTAATAGCAGCAGTTGTATGTGCATTAGATCGTGCTAAAACGAAAAAAATTTGTTTTATTTCTAAACAACCTTTTTCATTCTTTCCTTAAAATTATATATAAAGTATTGTGGAATTTTAAATGAATTAAAAATTAAAGCTCAAAGTTTAAAAATAAATTTTAACAAGTTAAATAATTCAAATTTCAAACGTATAAAAATAAAATGAAAAATGAACATACAAAATGGAGGAACAGTTGTTAAACAGTGCCTTCCGGTTAACGGTGAATGCTTACTTCCACTGTTATCAGATTTCTCGATACGTAAACAGTCAACATTTGTTGCTGCTTCGCCATCGCCATAAGATTCATCGAATGAGCCTGGAAAAGGGAAACTAATCAAATAAATAAGCACAACAGGGATTTAAAATAAGAAATCGTTCCTAAAAATTTGAAAAACAAAATTGAAGAACTTTTTCTTCCGATAATATTACTATCTTTTTCCGTCAACTTATTTATCATCACATTCTTATAAAAGAAAAGAATTAAAATGATAATTTTTAATTTAACCAAATAATAAATATTCGAAATGATTTAATAATGAATGTAATGATGAATGGAATAATAAAGAAAGAATAATAAGAGCATTCCGGAATGATCGAAATAAACATCCATCTTTTGTATTCATAAACATATATCACTGAGTTACAGAGAAAGTTATCATTTTCTTAAATTACGAAATAATTATCTTTCTCTAATTTTTTATCCATTTCTTCATTCCGCATCAACCGGAATTAGAATTAAAGCTTTCGAGGAATATCCTAATATTAATTAGTAATTTTCTTACAAGATTTATAAATATAATCAGTTCAGGAATTTCTCTTATGATAAATTTTCAGCGGTATAATTATTGACTTCATTTTATGTTTCTGTAGAGGAAACAAGACTTACGAAATCGTTGACTTGGAATACTGAAAACTATCAATATTCAATTTGCCATTACGATTTATAAAGTCAATTATCTTTTTCTACACTCCTATTAAAACAATCCGAAAGTATTTGTTAATGAAATAGTAATCGTGATGGATAATGCATACCGTGCCATCGACTGGTAATTGTTGGTGCTTTCAAATGACTACTAATTCCGGTTTCCGAATCCACCTGTGCATATGTTTGCTCGACCGCTGACGCGGCATCGCTTATTTTTTTGCCATAATGTTTCCCACCCGAAAGCTATAAAAATACTTATGAAATTTTGAAATTTTCCTAACATTTCATGAAAATATCCTTTAATCATTTTTTTTCTAAAGAAAGTTAAAATATATTTTTAATTAAATTAATATTATGAGATAAAAAAGAGTAATAAAAAACAAATTATTTTCATGAAAGCAATATCATTAATGTTTTGTAAATTCTCATCTACATATTAATAAGAATGACAATGTTAATCAGTTAGTAGTTATAGTCTACGATTATCGATGATAATATTGCATTAGACTAGTAAGGTAAACTGGTATCTGTAAGTTGAAAATTAGTTTTAAAAAAATTAAAATTCATTTCTCTATCATATAATATATAAAAAAGACAAAGAATGCAAATCAAATATTATTTCATACATACAGAAGAGAATAAAATCTGCACAATGAGAAGACAATAGACGGCTGAGGTTATAGGTTAATGATTAGCATTCATTAGCCTGGAAGAAAAAAATCCCAGCATTACTTCTGGTACTAAATAAGTCCGAACAGAATATAACAAAGATGTGAAATAAATTAAGCATTGTTATTTAAAAAGCAAAGCTTTTAATTTTAAAAAGAAGTAAATACCTGAATTAATAATAAAATTAGCCTTAATATTGCTTCAAATGTCAATTTTCTAATAAAAAAAATTCATAATTTTGAAATTTGAAACTTTTATTCATCAACAATTTAAAAATTTTCTCCTTTCATAGCATTAGAATTGCAAAAAAAGGAAAACTTCGACAAGCACACAAAAGATAACAAAAATTAGCCAGCCATTATGCCATTATTTCTTTTTAATTCCTATCAAAAGCGATGAAAAAAAGAAAGAAAAAACTTTTTGAATTTTTTGCCAAATAAAAAAAACAAACTAAATTGATAACAAAAAAACAAAAAAGAAACTAAAATAGAAACGCACTGAAAAATTGATGAAAAAACCTTGCTGTGTCGAAGTGAACTGAATGATTGCTAGAATGAATGAACGAATACTTATGGAATTAATCTGATACTTCCATAATTGAGATATGTATGATAAAAGATATATGTGTGATAACACTACATGTGCTCAGTGTTTGCGATTCCAGCAATCAGTGATATTTAAGATAAGAGAAAATTTCAAATAATTTTCCTTTCTTAATTTATCTTGAATTTTTCGTCTTTTTTAAAAAGAAATATTGCAATAATTACTGTTAATGAACGATTGTTCTTCGAGCTTTTCTCAATTGCATTAGGTGGTACAGTCTTATTTCGTCGTTGGCGTGTTCGATTCAGTCTTTCCTGGCATTCTGTTGGTTTTGTTGTATTAAGTGGTATTTGAAATGTTACCTGTAAATAAATTTACATCATTTAATTTTCTGTAGAAAAAAAACAAAATTTTTCATTTCCGATTCAATTAAATCATTTCAAACAATAAATATTATTTTTAGAAAATATGCGTAAATTATTGAAAACATTTTCATTTGGTACAAATCTTTTATCACTATATTATCACTATACTCATTATTACTATACTCATAAAACTGAAAACACAAAAAACCATCGCCCAGTAAAACACAGAATAATTGTAACATTCAAATACAAAAAACGACGAGAATATTTCAAAAAATGGCTACTCATCAGCCATCCTAACTAAACCCAAATAATTAGCAAACGAATACTGAAAAACCTATCCAGTGATGATCATACTACGATAGCTTTTCCCACTTATTTAGGGAAATAAATGATTTAAATAATATAAAAGACCAACCTCGACATCACCGATTTTCTTTTCGGCATTTTCAAGTGATGTTTCAATTCGTAGTTTAGTGAATATATCAGCGGTAGCACTAGTCGATGCTGCAGCAGCTAATCTTGCATTTACTGCATCAATCACATCAAAATTCACCGTGCTGTATTTAGGCCTAGAAATGTAAGGAAGGAAACTACAGAGTAAGATGAAATATTGAAAGACCGACAATTCATTTTTGTTGAAAAAGTTATTATAAGTAAGACAAAAATGGACAAAAAGAGAACAAGAGGAAATATAATAATTGATAATATAATTTAAATGATTTGGTAATATTCAATTTTTAAAGAAACAATGAAAAATTAAATGAATCAAATGAATGTTTTTTGATTTTTTTTGTTTTGATTATTTATAAATTAAATTCGAAATTTGACAAACTTCATGAACTCTTGTCGCTTATACTTAGGCTTATCATGTATATCTTTTTCAGCAGTCGAAGAATACTTGACATGATGACCAGTATGATCGTGATCATCTTCCTCTTCACCCATTGTAATTGGTGCTTGAGTGTCCAATCCTCTGCAATTTCAAAATATCATCAATTTTTGTTGTCTGATAACTAATTTTTCATATTTAAATTAGAATTTTTCCTCTGAAATGCTGAAATATGATATCTCTAGTTGTCTAATGAATGAATCATATAACTAGTAAACAAAGATTTATGGAAAGAATTGAAAAACAGTAAACTAGTGTTAGTTTTAAGCATTTCAATTCCCCGTAATCTGGTAGTCTTTGTTGAGAAACTGAGATTTTTTTCTAAACCTTATAAGATTAATATTTTCAAATGCTTGAAATTGGCATGAGGAAGACTTTAGCTAAAAAAATTAACGAAATTTTAGACTTTAGTGAGTATGAAACGAGCAGTAAAATCAGTTGGCTAGAATATGTGAATTGAATGCTAAACTGCATGTGATTAATTATCCAATTTATATATCACATTATCAGTATCATAAGCATACTTGATAGCATGATATATGAACTGAAGATGATAAAAGAGAAAAAAAGAAACTACAGCAAAGAGGACAAAATTGCGGTGAAATAAGGTAATTAATAATGGATTTCTGAATTTGACTGATTGGTTCACTGAGTAAGAAATACAGATTGTATCTCTTGACATCTTGCGATAAATTTTAGGTGAAAAGACGAACCGGGAAAATGGTTGCTTACCTATTCTTATCTTCCAGTAAACGATCTTTCAGTGCAGTTGTATGTGAACGATTCCGGGTTGGAAGTGTACCTAAAATAGTATATACAATTCCATTTGATTTAGAAATTTAAAATCTGGTAACTATAGTTTGCAGAAAAATTCATTTCAAGTTATTTTTTGAAACGTATAGAGCAGTATGCTACTTATTTTAATAATAAGTTAATTAATTCGGATAGGGAAAATTTTTTATTCATTTGAAATTATTTTATGGAATTAAAAGAATGAAATTTGAAATTTTTCAAAAAATTAAAATTATGAGTACAAATTCTTGGAATTAAATTTCGTGTAAAAGTAATCATAACAAACCATTTAAGCGGACTTTTGTTCCAAGGTTTTCATAATTAATTTCCCAATCATATGGTTCTTCCGCACTAATACCATGCCTGAAATATAAAATATAGCTAATGAAAAACTTACTTATTAATTACTTTTAAATTTAAACAAAGATGAAGAAAACTTCAAGTAATATGAAATTATTACCGCGTAATAATATTTTGCAGATTATTTTCTAATAATGCGTAACTGGGTTCATCCGGATAACCAAGTGTTTTGAGATATGTTGCAAAATCATACAGTTCTCTTGGACAACCGTCTAACAATATGTTTAAATTCATTTCTTCCTTCATTCGACCCACTTCATCTTTATCCTGAAATATCCAATAGTCAGGTAATTTCATATCATATTTTCGTTTATTGCAATTTCAACATATTTTCATATTATTTTCTGTTTCAACTTGATTTTTATCGACAATGTTTCTCACTGCTCTTTACTTTTGCTTTTATTCATTTTATTATCTTTGCAAAAAAAGCTTAATAAAAGATTATAAATCATTTCAGATATTTGAATTACTAATTATATTTGTAATAGAATAAATCCCATTGATGATTTCATACGATAGCTTTGCTCATCTGCCATTTCCTTTACGTCAAAGTCACTTTTTTGCTGAGAGAAATGGAACGCAAAAAAAAGGAAAAAAGGAAATATGAAGCTTAAAAAGCTTATTATTATGCAAGTAACATCTGTTCTATGAGATTATCTACCGCTATTCATTTTTCATTTTAGTTGAGTTAATTACTTTTTCCGCAATAATTACTCATGTAAGCGGGAAGTTTATTACAAGCCGATAATATTTGAGGAAGTTTATTCGTTTAAAAATTATTAAAAACGCAAATATTTTAAACTTAGCCATTACTATCAATATTACCAACCTATGTTAGCCAGCTTTTATTAATTTTTCTAAAAATTCTTTTAATCTTCAAATCTATTATGACTAATATATATTTGAAATTTAAGTGAAACCAAATTTGATTTCATTAAAAAAGGAAGAAAAAAAAGAATTAGTTCCCTCTTCGCTACGACTTCCTTTAATTGTTCTTTTATCTTTTATTCTTTCTTATCATATATATTGTTTATATCTATTAGATGATGATTATCTTTTCTCTGTTATGATATCAATTATCAGGTGATCGGAATATTTCAGATCAGCTGTTCGTGAATCAAAGATTGCTTGCATAAACATAAAGATTGTCACTAAAATACACCTATAATTTTTTAATTTTAAAATTGTTTTTTTCAAGATTTAATTTATAAAAAAGATTTTTCAAAATCTATCAAAATATGAATACGAAAAAAAAAATGAATGAAATTTTGGAGGAAAAAAAAAGAAGTGATAAATTGATAAATGTTAAGAAACTATCTAACAGTTGCATTACCTTTTCGTCTTTTTCAACTGAGCAACTTTTTCATTCTAACTTTGAATATTTTTAAAATGAATATAAATGATATTTTCACAACGTTTAGCATTTAGTTCTACAAAAAAGAAAAATTGAAAAGGTAAAAAAAAGACAGTTTCATCGGAATTAATGGAGCAACAAAAGGTATCATTTATATTCAAAATAAAAATAAAATGAAGAAAAATAAGAGAGAGAGAAAGAGAAAGAGAAAGAGAAAGAGAAAAAGAAAGAAATGAGATGGAAAATGAATTATTGAATAAATTGAATGAATCAGTTTTAGAAATGAAAAAAAAAATTTTCCATAACATTTGATCAATCTAAAAATGGAAAAAAAAACTTTAAAGAAAATAGCATATTTTAAGGATTTGTTTTAAAAAACAGAATTGAATTTTTGATTTAAAAGGAAAAATCTTTTAGTGTAAATATTTTTGTGAATGAAAAATTTATTGTTTAATCATTTTCCTTCGCTTTACACATTTTATGACATAGAATTATATTGACAACTTTTTTCCATCCATAAACATTTCATTATTAATTCAAATAATTAATTATCAATTCTAAATCATTTAGAAATTCATTCCAAATATTTTGAAGAGAATTGTGAAATCAGCTGAAAACAAAGAAATCGATTTTTACCTTAATCTTCCTCCACGGTAAAGAACCTTGCAAAAACTCGACTAACATATAAAACAGTGACCATAAGTCATCTTGTCGACCCATTTCCTAAATGATACTTAAAATCATTGAAAAATTTATATCAAATAGATTGTTGAAAACTTTTTCTTAGCAAATAAAATCGAAAGAAAGTATTCAATTAGTTTTACAAAGAAAAAAAATCTTCCAATATCATCCTTACTTCAAGCATTTCGAATTAATTCAAACGAATTCGAATTGACTTCCTATTCATATATTTCCAATATGCTATTGTATTTTACTCTCATTACTTCTTAACTTGAAAACGTGAAGTATTGAATGAAAAAAGTTGCACGATAATTTAAACCATCCTTACCTTATTTTTATGGGCTGAAACAGCAGCATATCGTACGGTACCTCGAAAACCAGCCGCACTTCTCGGACTCCGAATTTCACCTTTAGCATTGAGATATTGTCGTGCGAGACCGAAATCAAGCATAAAAACCATTTTGCTTGTAGCACTCGTCCGACCCATTGCAAAATTTGACTGAAAAAAAGATTTCATCGATCAATTCAATCAATCAATATCTATTCACTCTCAAAAATATCGAAATAAACAGTAACTATGATTCATTCAAATTTTTAAAGATTTAAAGACATTTTCAATATATTATATCAGTTTTTCTAAAAATATTAATTTAAAAACTTCGATCTCTTTTATATTAGCATGCTTAAAAGAGAAAAAAAAAACAAACAGGCTTGATATCGCGATGTAAGAAACCGATAGAATGTATTTCCCGGATAGCATTCAGGATTTGTAATCCAACTCGGATTGCTGTTGATAATGAAAATGATTGCTTGGGTGATTCACGACGTAAATCGGCTAGATTTTTCCCTTGTAAGCTCATTACCAAATAATTAAATTTATCATTTCGTCCACACCCGTAAAATTTGCATGCATGCTGTTTTCCTGTAAAATTGGATATATTTATTTTAGAAAAATTGATTTATAGATATATGAAATATCATATATCTAAAGCATTTATAATTATATCAACTTGTTTCATATCATTTAAATTACCTTAATTTCATTTTAATAGCTATGTTGACAAGTTTAATTTACTTTACACTATCAGTTCATAAAGTTTAACATTTTATTAAACTTTAAAAATTTGTTCCAAAATTTTTGATAGCTTTATAAAACAATAAGTAAGTTAATTAATTAGAACCTTGAAGTCTTCTTAGTACAGCAACTTCCATTTTAAGTACTTGCTTGGTAGCTTTACTCGATTCCACTTTCATCGCTACTCTTTCGTTGTGATTTTGCAAATCGATAGCTTCGTAAATTTCTCCAAATCCGCCACCTCCAATTTTCACCTTCTGCAATCATATACATTCATACATATCTATCACTCTTACTCTTATCATCTCTTATTTCAAAAATAGATTTCATGATTTGAATTTTCACAAATTATTAATTGTAGAAGAAAATTTCAATTTCTCATCGAGTAATCAATCGATTAAAACAGGAATAAGTTCAAAATATCATTATGAAAAATGAAACGAAAAAACAAAAGGCATTAATTCATAGAACAAAAATTAATTTTAATTATTAAAAATTTGAAATCAGTTAATTTATAAAATAAATATATCAATATGAGAAATGAGAAAAAGGAAAGAAGAAAATAATTCCTTAGAGGAGAAATTTATTTCAATTATTAAAAATTTTAAATTAATAAATTAAAATGTATTTCATTAAACTGGTATTTAATTTAATTTATAACTATGTACTCACGACTTTCCATCGTTCTCGAATAATCTGACATGCTTGAAGTATTTCGCCTTCGCTGGAACTCGTCATAACGGTACATTTGTTATTCAGTTCGTTGCTGTTTTCCTTTTTTTTCCAGATTGTTAAAACATTCGATAAATGTAACAGAAGGAAACGAAGAGAGAGAGAAGGAGGGAGGGAGAGAGAGAATGAATGAGTGAAAACCCGTATTAAAAAAACACTTGAGGCACCTGAAAAAAAATATTTTACCTTCAAAGTAAAATTTTAAATGAATGATAATATATGCAAGACATTTAAAATAATAATAATATTATTCAATTTATTTTGAAAAAAAAGAAGAGAAAAATATGAACATAAGTTTGGCTGATTGATAGTGACATCTAATATTATGATGATTTTCTTGATCAATTAATTGATTGATTTATTTTTTTTTTCTATCGATAAATAAACTATTGCAGAAATTTTAAATGTGAATTATAGGAATTTATTTTGTATGTGATGACATTTCGTTAGCTTCTTTCGAATAAATTTGATAAAGGAAAGCAAAAGCTTTTCCTTTTTTTCATTTTTTTCAATTTAAATTTATTTCATTTCTAATAAATTTCAACTAATTTTTCTTTTTCTTTTTGATTAAATATAAATATTCAAATCAACCCTGAAAAAAGAAAAATATATATTATGAGGTACTCGAGAAATACTAATAACAAAGAAAAAGGAAGTGAAGTTATTAGTATTTGTTAAAAAGCTATTACTATTTCCATCTTTAATCTCTCATGCGCATTTTTGATTGCGCTTTTGTTACCTCTATTCATTATATCAAAAGTATTTTAGGAGAGATAAAACGGAATTTGTGAAATACGGAAAAAAAATTAAATTACTCGCTTGTGATTTCCAGAAAAAGGAACAGAGGGAGGGAGAAAAAATTGATTTTTCTGTTTTTCAAATCAAATTTTGCAAAAAAAGAGAGAATATTTTATACAAACAAAATTTGTCGATCATGAAATGAGCCAATCGATAGAATGAATTAGAACATTTTTTTCCTTTGATTTGAATATTTGTTTCAATTGATCAATTAAAAATTGTTAATAATAAATGACTGAATATGAATTAATATTGCAAATTTATTTCAAAAAATTTATATCGTAATAATTGTTTCAATTTCAATGTAATCCAATAACATTTATAATTTTTTAAAAATATTTCAAGTCAATTAAAGAAAAAAAGAGAAACCTATTTATGCAGTAATTACTAGACAATGTTGAATTAACGGGAATTGAAACGAATGAAATTTAATTAAGAAGAAAAAGTGACTAATTTGATAATTAATGAATGATAAGGTAGAAGAAGCATATATTATTTGGCATATTAAGTGTCATAGGTGTGGTAATATAACAAATAAATTATACAGACATTTTGAAGGAGGAATTATGGGGTGGAAGTTTGCAAGTATTTTTAGAGGGAGAGCGAAAGAGGGCGAGAGAGAGAGAGGAAGGGAGGGGCGAAAAGTGAAAGTTTAAAATAGACAATCTGACATTTTGCACAACATTAATTTTAAAAATAAACGAAAACACGTAAATGACGTAAATTATATGTTAAATTTAAATTTTCCAATTTAAAATATTATCCTTTCATTTTTTTTCGCTTATCAATTTTTAAGCATAAATTTTGAAAAATTAGAAAATCATAAAATGTTCGAAGTAAATTTGAAAAACAAAAAGAAGACATGAAAGAAAAAACAGAGAAGCAGCAAATGAATGATATAATTGTGGCATATATTTTTAAAGTTTAAATGAAGCAAAGTTTGTGGAATTCTCGTTTCGAAAGGCATAAAAAAGGAAAGAAATGAAAACTGGATTAAATATTATTGAACAAAAAAAAGGAAAGAAAGAAAGTATTTCATTGGATTTTTTCCAACTTCTTTCTTGCTTTCTACTTTTATCGTTTTTTTCATGTTTTCCTCTATGAGAATAAAACTTTTCGATGGTTTTCATTTTATGGAAGAAATAGGATTTTTTCAAATCTATTTAACAATTTTTTCTTTCATCGATTTTATAATTTAATTTCTTGATAAATTAAAAAATTTCCTTTCATTTGATACTAATTATAATAACTATTAGAAATTTGCTAGGTTAGTTGTAACTAAAAAAGAAAATTTTTTTTTACAAATTTTGTACAAAAAGGTTTTACAAAAAAAAGTATAGCAAAGATAAAACTACAAAAATGAATTTGTTTCTCTTAAAAATTTTCTTTCAATTTCAACCAGCATGATCTTGTCGTTGTAATCGGACTTCTCACAAATAACAATGAATGGCTAGTTCGAGACAAAAAAAATTTATCCTCTCTGTCTGAATTCCCAAAACTATCGTTCATTCAAATTTTGGCCCATTTTTTTCTCCATATTTGGCTCTTAAATTTTTTTCTTGTTGAAATATGAATCCGAAAAGTGAACTGAAACTTTCCATGCAATGTTAAAAATGATTTTCATTCTCATGGAAAATTTAAAAAGTATATGTTTGAAATTGTTTTTTGCCAAAAAATAGTTCCTAATTCAACTATTTGTAATTTAAAAAGAAAAAACTTGACAGAAAAGAAAAAGAAATTTCAAGAAATAACCATTCTATTATTTAAAGCTTTTTGCATATATGCAATTTAACAAATCAATCAATATTGCGACCTTTAATAATGTGAATAAATAATTACAAATTATGAATGATAAATGTTATGATAAGAATGGTAATATTATTATCAAATATCAAAGATTAAATTTGATAAAACTGTAAGAAATCATCTAATAACATATATGTACTGCTAATTGTACATTTTTCATTCATATTTTTTTAATTTCGAAAGCGTATATGATATTCGCAGAATAAATTTTGTAAATCGTTTCAAGTATTTCATGATTATAAGTTTTTAAATAATATTTTTAAATAGTAATATAAATAAATATAATATTTAAATAATATAGTTTTTAAATAAATTTTCTCTGTAATAAAAATGAACTTCAAAGCATGCAATATTTGTATTAGAGTTTCAATAATACACACGTTCTTAACTAATAATATAATTCATTACAATAATTTCGTAATACAACTATTAATAACTTTTTTCAAGATATTATAATTATTGAGAAAAATCATTCCATCACTAAGCTGAAAATTTAAAAAGAAAAGAAAATAAATTAAATTTAATTAAGGAAGCAAAAAGAAAAATAGAAGCAAAGTTAGATGGGACAATTAAAATGAAAAATAACTCTTACGAACTGAGAAAAAGCTAAAAAGTAATTGAAGCATTAAGCATGCTTTTTTCATTTCTTCTTCGTATCATTCAAATTCACATTTGCCAAAAGTTATTTTGTAGTGAAAGTAAAGAAACTTCGATCTATGCTAACAGCTGTCATATTAGTTAATCTGTTTTTCACCACTTTGTTTTTTTGCAAAATATTACAGAACAATTTTTAGGAGAAATGTTAGCGGAATGATAAAATAAAAATAATAATATCAAATTTATAAGACAATAAAAAAATAACTGATATATGTTGTTGATTTAAGATAAAACTGTCAAAAGTAAAATGTGAAATAAAAAAATTGATGGATTTTATCAATTTGAGATTCACTATTTCATATCATTTTCATCCATTTTCTTCTATGATTTATTGTAATAAATTCATATAAAGGAATTAAATAGATTTGTAATAGAGAAGAGAATAGAAGATTATTCTGATTTAAGGAAAAAAAGGAAAATGCTTAATTGAAAAATGTTTTAAAAGGATGAAAAATACATGCGAGGAAAAGAAAGAAAAAAGAGAAGAAGAAGGAAATAGAAGCGAAAATATCAATATATTAATGTGTTAAGGCTTAAAAAGTTTGATAATGGAAAAGTTGTTTGGTTTAGATTTTTGAAGAAAAGATGAGGAATGGATGGTGGAAAAAGATGAAAAGAGTTGATGATGACGAGTGAAACCTTCAAAATCAACTTCTTTTCAAACTGAATCGATGAGTATTTGCGAGATTGATGAGATAAAAATTTTTGGGCGAGACTTTCTGATCCTCAAATCCCTTACAACAAGCTAATACTTTAAGCTTTTTCTCTTCCACTGAATCTCAAATGACAACAAAAACACATACATTTCCAATCGTTCTTTTTTTCCCCCTAACTATATGACATAAATTTGCATTATAATTTAAAATTATAATTAAGAAAAAGTTGAATTATAAGGAGAGAGGCAAAACCAGAAAGTTTAGTAAGTAATTTAAATTTTTACCAAAATGATTTTTTTTTGTTTGATAAAGAAAAATTTAATTTTTGATATTTGGAGGATTTTTAAAATTGTTTTTCCATTGATTTCAAATTGAAAATTCTTCAAGAAAACTGATCACACTTGTCATTAATAATACAAACAGAAGAAAA
>JABVXU010000617.1:0-31135 GCA_013365365.1 Cruorifilaria tuberocauda
AAATAATTTTAGGAATAAGGAATTTCAGGTTGCTTATAAATATTCTTGTTATTAAATCAGGAAAAAATTATTTTATCCGGAATAAATAATATTGAAATTTTCACGGTTCAATCTCCATGATTTGCTTGTTTTTCTCGAATTCCTCGAACTTGAATCACTTGATTATCCTTCTCTAGAACCCGAAAAAAAAAACATTTGATGAGTAAAAGTCATTCCGGAATTTTTCACTAGTAACCCGGTTGAAGCTTCCGAATTTGCATATTCCGTTTTCTTTCTAATCCCAGAAAAGTTCCGTCTGACATTTTATATCATCCAATTATGAAGTATTTAAGTAAAAATTCTTAAATGTTTTTTTTTTGCAAATTATTTTTGTAATTTTTTTTCTTCCTCTCTTTCCCAAATATTTTTTAATTTATTTTTCATTGTCATTTTACTGGCATTTAAATTTTCATTTCTATCGATGATTAAATTTGAAATTTTAATTATACAGCTTGATTAGATAGCTTAATTAGCTGAAGAATAAAAACTTTAACTATTACCGATAATGAAAATTGATTGTTGAAGTTGACCTGTCTATTTGAAAAATTGTTTGTTGAGCTTGACCTGTCTATTTGAAAGATTGTTAGAGTTGACTTATCTATTTCGGAATTAAATTTTAATCAAATACTGAAATTTAGAAGAGAAAAATTTTGATGGAATGAAATGCTTTCATTCTGATGATTACAATTGTTGTTTGTTTTTGCTAAAATTCATGCTAATGCTAAATTACAGGGGTCAAATGAGCTGCAGCTTTAAACATAAAGTAATGGTTGGATGAAAATTGAGGAAGGATGATTACATCATCAAGAATTACGGGTCATCATCATTAAGTATATGAGTAGTAGCTTCATGGGTTAATCAGAGATCCTTCTAGTAGTAGAGATTGCAAAAGATGGGGCAAAAGGTCATTAGCTATTCAACATCATTTTAGGCTTTTGGTCAAATCTAATTAGGATTCTGAAATAAAAGCGCACTGCAATTAGATTTGATTCTCTTGGTAAAATTTGTAAAGTTGCTACAGCTTAAATCAATAGAAATATATCACTTATCAATACAACTATATCAATTTATTTTTTTTTTTGAACTTAAAATCAAAAATGATAATTGAAATTGAAAATAAATTATTTCTGAATTTAAATAAACTGAATTGAAGAATTTCAAATAAATAAAATTAAGCTCAAACTGAATTTAATTAAATAATTTCGAATTCAATTTTTTGATAATGTAAGTGAATGAATCAACATAAGCTGGAAAATTTAACTGAACAAAGAAATTATTTTTTCTTGACTTGGGAATTTTTTCACAATTTTGATTTATAATATTTTTACAATTTTGATTTCGAATTTTTTGCAAGTTTGATTTCTAATTTTTTTACGATTTTTTTACAATTTTTTACGATCCAATTTCATCAAAATTTTGATTTCTAATTTTCTTGCAATTTCAATTTCCAATTTTTTTGCAAGTTTGATTTCTAACTTTTTACAATTTTGACTTCCAATTTTTTACAATTTTGATTTTCAATTCTTTCGATCTCCTTTTTCCGCCTTTTTGTACTTTAATACTGAAAAGAGAATTGAAATTAATTTAGATTTCAGTTCTTTTTTTATTCTTCTCTCTTTTATCCATCCTATGATTATATGTAAATTTCTCATTCGTCAAAAAATAACATTGAATACATTATATAATTATGCTTACAAGTGCAACAGTATTATTTAACTTTACTTAATTTTAGTACAATTTAACTTTAATTAGTGTTCCATCTAAGAAGAGAGGAATTGAAATGAATTGAAAAGAACTAAAACAATAGGAAATGAAATCAATTTAAAATATTTAAACTTACAAAATAGATATATTCCAATGTTTTTCTTTTCCGTTATTTATTCATCTATTTAACTTACCTATTTACCTATTTACCTTGTTTATTTACCTATGTGATTTTTTTGCAGAACGATGTAATATGGAATGTGAAAACGGCGGTACGGTAAATACTGATTGCACCTGTCAATGCGCTTACGGTTTTGAGGGAAAAAACTGTGAGGAACTTGCACGACGAAAACTTTTCACCGATCAGTCATGCGGTATGCATGATGAAGATCAAGGAACAATTTCACTTAGGTTAACTTTTTTCGTTACAATTCGAAAAAATGTAAAACATATTTAATCTTAAAAAAATAGCTTTTGATCTTTACCTTAACCTTAACCTTAAAAAAGTAATATAATTAATAGTATGAGACGATAAAAAATTTTAATCTTTCTTCGATTAAAATTTCAAATACTATTTATAATTTAGATTACAATTTTTATATTATATAATTTATATTATCAGCTTATATTGATAATTTAAATAATATAATAATATAATTTATATCATGTAATCCCAAGTATTGTATTGTTTATAATCATATCATATCATATCATATCAGAATCATATCACACATTCATGATCATATCAACATTCATAATAATATTGTATCATAATCATATCATAATCATATCAACATTCATAATCATATCATATCATAATCATATCACACATTATAATTATATCATATCATGATCATATCACACATTCATAATAATATCGTATCATAATCATATCATATCATGATCATATTACACATTCATAATCATATCATATCATTTAAAATGTATACAAAAGTTGGATAAAAATAGCAAAGGCAAGTTTTTCCAGAAAACATTTCAATAAAAAAAATTTCAAACTTGATTCACAGTTAGAGGTGTTCTTTAAATTAAAATTAAAAAGGTATTAAAAAGATAAAAAATTATTTGTCCATTTTATTTTTTTTAAGAAATTTTAAGAATATTTCAAAAAAAAAGCAATAAAGGGTGTTTTTTAACTTCAGTAAAAAAATTTAGCAAATTTAATTTTCATGAAAAAAAAAGTAAGAGAAAAAAAACCGATCTAATTGATTATTTACATGTCCCAAGTAATTTAGTCTCATTATTATTTCTCATTTCTATTATCAATTTATTCTTATCATCTTATTATCAATTTAATCTTATCATCATCCTATTATCAATTTAATCTTATTACCATTTCTCATTTCTGTTATCAATTTAATCTTATCATCATCTTATTATCAATTTAATATTATTATCATTTCTTATTACTATTATCAATTTAATCTTATTATCATTTCTTATTACTATTATCAATTTAATCTTATCATCTTATTATCAATTTAATCTTATCATCATTCTATTATCAATTTAATCTTATTATCATTTCTCATTACTATTATCAATTTAATCTTATCATCATCTTATTATCAATTTAATCTTCTTATCATTTCTTATATATCCCAAGCAATTTAATCTTACTATCATAGAATTAAAATCATTCAACTGAAAAAATTTACAAATAAAATGACGAAGATAATGATTAAATTAAATTATTCCTGATAACTTCCGTTCAACCGAAAAAATAGTAAAAATTGAGTTTGTAAAAAAACCTGAAATAATATTTGCAGCACATATCCGGAAGCTCGAACCGGTGCAACATTCTGTCAATGGTTGATAAAAAGTAAATTGGGCAAGACGATCGAATTTTACATTAAAGATCTAGATTTGGATGATGATAACGTTCCACCGGATCAACCATGCAATGATATCCTTTACATTTGGGGCACTAAAAATATCGCTAATCCGTAAGTTTTTTTCCTAAAAACTCTTTTTTCGAAAGTAAGTAATATTTAGAAAAGTAATAATTTTAGGATTCTATGCGTTACGAGAGATAAACTCATTGGCGTACGTTTCGAAAGTGATTCCGATTGGTTACTGGTAGAATTACGGACAAATCCGTGGTCGGAACGATCACATCGTGGCCCACGAATTAAATATCGTCAAATTGATACACCTTATCAGAGATGTATAAAGTTTTACTTATATCATTACTTATAATGATTTTTAGTTATATTAATATTTATAGTGATTTTTATTTATAATAATATCGTGATTTTTATTTATGTTATTGTTTACAGTGATTTTTATTTACATTATTACTTATAATGATTTTTATATATATTATTATTTACAAAGATTTTTATTTACAGTATTATTTATAATAAATTTTATTATTATTAATATTATCGTGATTTTTATTTACATTATTACTTATAATGATTTTTTATATATATTATTATTTACAAAGATTTTTATTTACAGTATTATTTATAATAACTTTTATTTACATTAATATTATCGTGATTTTTATTTACATTATTTTTTTACAAAGATCTTTATTTATATTATTATTTACAATGATTTTTATTTACGTTATTATTTACAGTGGTTTTTATTTACATTATTACTTATGATGATATTTATTTACATTATTATTTATAATGATTTTTATTTACGATGATTTTTACTTAGGTTCCTTTCTCTGCCTTCTTTTGCTTTTTTCAAATTCCAATTTTCATTTTTATTTTGAAATTTAAATTTGCAAGAATCGACATTCTTTCGATAATAATATAAGATAATAAATATACTTAAGAAATAACTTACATTTTTAATCTTTATTATCAATCCATATTATCATTTTAACTTTATCAATGATTCAATTAATATACATTAATGATTTAATCATTTATTAATTGTATAAAATCATTTAATATATAACTTTCTTTAATTATTAAATAAATATATATTGATAATTTAATAAATTTACTTATTTTTATCAGTAATTAAACCAATCAATATAGCGATAATTAACAATTCAATAGAAATATTTAATTAGTAGAAGTAAATTAATTAAAGTACAATTATTATCAATTTTATCAATTATTAATCAATTTAAATCATCAATTTCAATTATTATCAATTCTATTAATTAATTTCTATTTTAGTTTATTAGTTCTAATTAATTCTATCTTCAATTATTCTCTTTAGGATGCCAAAAATTCCTAGGATCAATTCCTATAAATGATGAGAGATAATGAAAACTGATAACTCCTACAGTATGATTACAATAAAAATTAACTTAAAAAAGTTTTTGATACCATAAATTTTTGATAACTCAAATTGAAGATAGTAATTAATGATACTGTATATTTCTCAAATCTTAAATATCGTAAATATCAGTGACGTCAAATATCGTTATTATACTTTAAGCTCTCTCATAATATTATATGCAGCAAAGTAGCCTGAGTTTTAACGTAATTAACGTAACTTTAACGTAACTTTTAACGTAAATAACGTTACCTTAACGTAATCTTTTAACGTAATTAACGTACCTTAACCTAACTCTTTTATGTAACCTTTAATTAACGTAACAATAAAAACCTTTCAACTAAACGTTAAACTTACGTAAGTTTGCGTAAGTTTAACGTTTAGCTGAAAGGTCTTTATTGCAAGTTATAATAAGTTACTTTATGAATAAAATTACGAAAAATTTTCAGCTTTACAAACTTTCACAACCGATGTGATACCGTCAAATGCTGCCAATGATATCTCGATATTTACTCTCTTACTACTGCTTACGATTATCAGATGATATGATAAAATAAAGCGATTTATTATCAGTTATTCAATATGCGCTAAATGTCACTTTGCTTTTTATCAATTCATCAATTTCAACTTTTTTATCAAATTTCTTATCAATCCTTATCAAATTCTCTTTTCCCATTCTTATCAATGTTTTGTCTCTTTCTCTTTTTTTTTTTTTTTTGATATTTCTTATCATCACAAATAGAAGGAATACAATTTTTTGAATTACTTAATGTTCAGGCACTTCTAACAATCAATTCAAATGAGGCCAAGGATAAGTTATTGAATGGTCCATACGTGCAAAGTATTGTGCCATATCTGAATGAATCAGGAGTAGGATGCTAAATGAACATTTATAGATAGGCCAAGAGTGAATGACATATTTGGCTGAGCCAAGAAAGCAGAGACAATATCATTGGAAGTGAAAAGTTAATATGTTGGAATTGGCCAAAATTAAATCAAACATGAAAGCTTTTCGAATAATTTCCATTACTGAATGATATTTCGATTATTTGGCTTTATTAGATTTCGTTATTTGTGAAATATAATTGAATTGTGAAATAAAATTTAAGATGAAATATGCAAATTTAAATGCTTAGTATAAAAAAAAACAACGTGTACAAGTATTGCAAATAAAAGTCTTCCAAACTTTTTTAAGTAAAAAATGGTTTAATTTAAATCAGTTCAGAAATGTATCAACCTGATAATGAGGCTTAAAAGATTGAGAAAGTAATACTTAAATCAAACTGAATAATTTTAATAAATTAACTTTGTTTAGAATAATTTAAAAGCAATTAAATTGTAGTAATAAAATATTTTATATTCCAATATATTCATTTTAATTATTTACAAAAAAAAATTTCTAATTCAATAATTTGCCAACTTTTTTTTTTTGTATGCAAGCTTATTTTTAGAGTTTTGCTTTTTGTCGTTTAAAAGAGAAGAATAGGAAGAGCTTATTTTTAAAAGTTCTGTATTTTAAAGTAATAATTGATTTATTCATTTAGTATTCCGATTTATCCTATTCCCGATCGATCTCTCTTTTTTCGATTAAATTTAAATTCACTTTTTATATTATTGCAATTTTTTTTCTTTTTTGATTAAAATTTGAATTCACTTGTAAAACTATTCCAAAGCTTTTTATTTCTATTGAGATTTGATTTCAACTTTTAAACTATTCCAAAATTTATCCTTTTCTAACTGAAATTTGAATTGACTTTTAAAGCATTCCAATTCTTTCCATTTTTGATTTAAATTGCAATTCATTTTATACACTATTCCAATTCTTTCCTTTTTTGATTGAAATTTAAATTCACTTTTTAAATTATTCCAAAATTCTTTTCTTTTTTGATTAAAATTTAAATTCACTTTTTAAATTATTCCAAAATTCCTTCCATTTTTGATTTAAATTGCAATTCATTTTATACACTATTCCAATTCTTTCCTTTTTTGATTAAAATTTAAATCCACTTTTAAAACTATCCAGAAATTCTTTCCTTTTTTGATTAAAATTTGAATTCACTTTTTAAATTATTCCAAGATTCTTTTCTTTTTTGATTAAAATTAAAACTCATTTTTTAAATAATTTCGAAATCCTTTCAAATCACTTTCTATTTATTCGTATGATATTCCGATTTATCTAATCGTATTTCAAAAATATATTTCTTTTTTGAATTAAAATTACAATTTCTCTTTTTGTTTTGCTATTGCAAATGAAAGTACCATTCTTTTATAAGAATGAAATTTCATCAAATTTTATTGAGTATAGTTTTTGGTGGAAAATTTTAGGATTTTCAGATGAGTATTTGATAGGAAAATGCATTTTTGTTGAAGAATGAACAAAGGATAATTTTGATTCTTTCCCACACAATGAATTCTTACTTTCTGAAATTTATGATTTCCGAAAATCATGAATTTCAGAAATGATAATGGAAAATTAGAGGAACAGACGAGGGAAGAAAAAAAACGATGAAAATAAATATCCGGAAATCAAAATTTTATGCACTTTTCGATTTTAATTTCAATAAGATTATGAAATGATTTTTAACTTGCAAAGGAAACTTAAGTTAAAAAGGTTAATTTTAAAGCGCATATGATGAAATTATTTTAGTATATGTAAAGGTAAATGTTGCAAATTTATCAAATAATATAATTTAGTTATGCAAACTATAAATATGTAAATTTTAAAATGAATTAAAATTTGTAATAATTAAGCATGAATCAATGAGAAGTAAGAAAAAACATGAAATTGCTGAAAATTTAAAAATTATAAATTAAAAAACTTAAATTAAAAAACTGTAAAATTGAAAAACTTCTGGAAGAAAGTATTTTGAAATGAATTACTATTACAAACAATTAATTAAAAAGTATTTAAAAATGCATGAAATGTGTAAAAGTAAGTAAAAGTATGATTACTATGATAATGAATAATTGTTAATTAAAATTATCAAACTTTTGAAGAAGTTGAATAAAATTTCTACAACTAATTTAAATTAATTATATTCAGAAGGTAAATGAAAATTGAAATAATTTAAACAATTCAAGTATTCAAATAATCAAGTAATCAAATAATAAGCAATTCGAGTAATCAAATAATAAATAATTCAAGTATGAATTAAAATAATTATAACTTCGTAACGTTCCGGTAATTCTTGAATTTAGAATTTTGCTATCAACATTTAATTAATAGGTAAACGATAACATATAAACTTACAATCTGCATGCATGTGCGTGCATGCGCATGTGCACGTTTTGTTCATGGAAAATACTTTTTCACGCAACTTTCAGTCAACTTTCCAGTACTTTATGTAATTTTTACGCTTCCGTTAGTTGCATTAATCCATCTATTGTATGCATGTTAAACTGTATACATTAGTAGCATACGTATAAGTGTTTACGAGGATATATACGTGTACTCATACGTGTACACACGGGTGTTTTGTATTGAACACAAACATGAATAAATTTATGCATAAATTAATTTAAGCTATGGAAACGTGAAAAATCATCCCAAGTAACATTAAGTTACTTGGAATTGACGTGAAAAAGCGTTTCCGTTGCATATACCAACCAATTACTCAAACACAAGCGATAAATTAAGCAAAAGTAGAATATTTTAAGTTATATTTCAGTAAGTGTCAAAGGTCATTTCATTCTTACTTACTTTCTTATGGCGGTAATAGTGACAGTTTTTTATATTTTTTAAATAATCGAAAAAAACAAGCAAAATACTTCGTAACATTTAGTTAAAGTTATTTCAAAAAAAGTTATACACAAATTTATATATTACCAACTTGATTAGAAAAGTTATCAATCATTGACGATTATCAGATAGCAATTAAAATTTTTGAAATTGAACCACTAATTACTTTAATAGATTTGAAAGTAAGCGATGTGAATGTAAAAAGTTAAGTTAGTACAATTCAATGAAATCATTAGCTGAAGGTATGTTAGTAATTACTGTGAATTGAAATTTATTTTTTAATTCATGCAAGACTAATCAAATTTCAAAATTTTCAATTATATCAATTAATCATTAAATGAATTTTATTTTAAATCTTAATTTCAGGTCAATAACTTTACTGAAATAATTCTTTTCATGCATGCTTTATATTTAGCCTTTAGTAAAGTAAGGTAAAGCAGAAGTTTTTAATTAAATAATTATCATTCATTAAAATTCGATATTATATTTAACTTTATATTTAATACTTACTTATATATTTTTTATTTATATATATTTAATACTTAATATTAACTTAATTAACTTAATCTGATTATATTATATAATTATAAAATCATTAAAATTAAATAAATGAATGCGAATTTGAGATATGAAAAATGAAAAGTAAAAGCAAAAATTTAAAGTTTTTGCTAAATTCTGTAATTACTTACTGATAGCATTACTCGTTCCAGTAAGTAAACTATAAAGAAGTATGTTTATTTATGAAAAGTAAAAATAGAAATTTTAAATTTTGTTGAATTGTTTTATTAATGTAATACTCTCTAATGACACTATTTATTTCATTAATTTAAACTATACAGAAGTATAGTTTACCTATGAAAAGTGAAATTTTAAATTTTGTTGAATAATGTAATTACTTACTGATAGCATTACTCGTTCTAATAATATAAACTATTTAGAAGTGTGTTTACTTATGAAACTATTTAGAAGTATATTTACTTATAAAAGTAAAAACAGAAATTTTAAATTATAAATTTTGTTAAATTATGTAATTACTTACTGATAGCATTACTAATTCCAAGAATATAAACTATTTAGAAGTATAATTACTTATAAAAGTAAAAACTCCCATCGCATTACTTGTTTCAATAACATAAACTATTTAGAAAATATGTTAACCTATAAAAAGTAAAATTTTAAATTTTATATAATTAATGTAATTACTTACTGATAGTACTACTTGTATACAGAAGTATGTTTACTTATTTTCGATTTGTTTTTTTCCTGTTTTCTTTTACTTGTTTCTTTGTTTGTTTTTATCGGAGTTTTCTAACCTATAATTACTTTCTAAAGCATTACTTGTTAATGAAAGGTTTTTGATGCATGCATTTCTTGTTTAATTTATGCACAATTAATTACAACTTTCACTTCGTTCAACGTCACATTAACAGAAATCAATTTTTTGAAATTTAACAAAAAAGCGAAAGATATTTAAAATCAGAGTTCGTGAAATTTCAAATATTCATGATATTAATAGTAGCTAAAATTAGAAATGAAAGAACGAGTAATTAGTATTTTAAGATGTTAAAGTAAGATAACTAAGATATGAAAGATAAAAAATACGAAATTGATAACTTAAATTTGTATTGAATATTGAAATTATGCTGACTGTGAAGTAAAATTTAACTTTGAATCATTGAAAATAATAATCAAAATAAAATTTAGCTTTAAATTAAACTCTATTATAGTATTTTAAGATATAAATAAAGATAATTAAATAAGAAATATAAAATTGAAATTGAATATGAATAACTTGAACTAAAGGTAAAAAACTAAGATAAATAAGACGTAAAAATATAAAATTGAAATTTATAACTTAAATTTATATTGAATATTGAAATTATTCTGATTTAGAAAACTTTAACAAATAGTCGAAACAAAATTTGACTTAGAATTAAACTCTGCTAAAGCTAAAATTATAATCAAAGTAATCGATAAGCTTTGGTGATTGGTATTTTACCTTTCGGATATAATTGTAATATATCACAGTAAGAAATTCAATCATTTTAAAAATTGATTTCAAATTAAGTTTGCAAATTTTAGGTTTAGATTTAAAACCGTTTCATTAATTAATTAAAACTGCCTTTTGTCTTTTCTTTTTTCTGCTTTAACGATTTGAAAATTATATTAATTTTCATATTTTTTTTCTCGTTTTCTTTTAATTTTATTTTTCGAAATTTGAAATTAATTTTTATGAGAAATAAAAATTGAGGAAACGGAAATATAATAAGCTGTCAATAAGCTATCGGTTGATTTCAATGCAATATATAGAATCGAATAATTAAATGAACAATATATAAAATCAAATAATTAATTAAAAAATATATAAAAACAAATAAAATCAAATGATTAAATAATATATAAAATCAATTAATTAAATAAACAATAGATAAAATCAAATAATTAAATATTAGTGATTAAATATAAACTTTCAATAAGCTATCATTTAATTTGAACACAGTATATATAATCAAATAATTAAATAAAAAATATATAAAATCAAATAATTAAATATTAATAATCAAATGTAAACTTTCAATTTCAATAAGCTTCAATTAATTCCCTAAAAAAATCCTTTTTTTTGATAAAATTAAAAAAATGAAAATATATGGAAATATTTTAATGTTTTTTTTTTTTACCTTTCAGGATGATAAGATTTTTCAAACACACCTGAAATAACGATCGCAGCAAATGATAGCGATGACCGCAGGTGCGCAATACGTGTATTACGTCTCCCTCTCTCTCTCTCTCTCTTTCAAGCATACCGCATGATAGATTGTTAGGATAATAAAAAATCGGATGGGTGTCATCATTTTACAGTCTCTTTCCAAACTGTAAATCCATAAATTTCGGTAACTATTGGATAATACAGTCAATAAAAAAAAGAAAAATAAAACGAAATGAAATGATTTTTTAGAGATTTTATTTTTTCATTTCTCTTTTCTTCAGATTTACTTTCCATCTTTTCTTTGAAGTTACTTAATTACTTAAAATAGAAGTCGGAGAATTGGTTAATTTTGAAGTTTTAAGTATGAAATTAAAATATTTAAAGTTAAATTAGGTTGAAATCTGAAGTAAAATTTCAATCAATAAATGTTAATTAATTATATAATTTAAAGTTTATTAAATAATTGAAGTTAATTATTTTCAGAAATTTTACTTTTTCATTTCTTCTTCATTCATTTCTCTTGCGATTAACTTTTCATTTGGTTCCTAAGTTTAAAAATTTGTTAATAAATCAAGGTATAAGTTGGAAAAATTTGTTAATTGTAAAGTTTAAGTATTAAATTAAAACATTAGAATTAAATTAAACTTAAATTTTAACTGAAGTTTTAATTAGTAAATGTTAATTGTATAATTTAAAATATAGTAAATAGCCAATTATTTTCACAAATTTCATTTTCTCATTTCTTCCACTTTATTTTTCTCTTCAATTTGACTTTTCATATTTGTCTTTGAAATCAAAAAAAGTTTTAATAAATCAAAATGGAAGTTAAAAATTGTATTAGTTGTAAAATTTTAAGTGCAAATTGTGTAATTTAAAATTTAGCAAATAATTAAAGTTAAAAAGTTTTGAGTATTGTATTGTAACCTGTACTGTAATTTGAATACTATAACTTTTAATTATTAAATTTGAAATTTAATTGATAATTTTATCAGCTAATCTGATCGCCGAGTTTATTTATTGTATACTTAATTGTATTTCTATCCCGCAATAACTTGCAATGTAGATGCATTAAAATACTCTTACGTGATTATTGTAATATGAGTATAACTGTATAAGTGAGATAAGTACGTGTCGTAGATTTTTATACAATAGACTTTACACGTATTTTTGTGAACGATTTCATACGTATCCAAGGAATTCATACGTTTAAAAAGTGTCTATACGTATTGGTGGTATAAGAAGGTTTTAACGTGTCTAATAAAAGTATTTGTACGTATTTGAATTTGACGATTCTAACATATTTTGAAAGAAGAAGTCTTACGTGTTACAACGATTTTAACGTGTCTACGTCTACGTTAACGTCTATATATAACGTGTCTACGTCTACGTTAACGTCTATATATAGCACAGTCATAAGCGTTTTTACGAACAGTATTATAGCTACTTATTTTCATTTTACGTTTTCACTTTGAAAAAAGTAAAATAAAAGGAAGAAAAGTTACGATAAGTTATATCTAGCAAGTAATATCTTAGTACAAGTACAAGTATTATCATCAATAGTACAAGTAATATCGTAAGTATTATCATCGATCATTGATCTCATCTGATATTATCAAACTTATCAATCTTTCAAATTTCATCTTTTTTGCATTATTTCTTAATTACTCAAAATTCTATAAAAGTTCATTTTAAAATTTTAATTTCAATTTTGAAACTTTACAACTTATTATTAAGTTGCTACTATTATGAAGCTTATCATTACTATTATTAAACTGACTATTAAGCTTATTACTATTAAGCATTAAAAAGTTTTAGCCTTTTTTCTGGCAAATTTTCAATAAATAGTTTTTGATTTTTTTATTCTTTCAATTTTAGATTAATCATTTCGATGAAATCTTTACTTTTTCAGGAAAAGGAAGAGAAAGATCATTGATCAGTTATAATTGATAAAATGTTAGCTGAAATTATAGAAGTGAAGGAGTGAAGTTTAAACAATGCTATAATTATTTTTTTGATAATGAAGAACGAAGAGAGAGAGAGAGAGAGAGAGAGAGAGAGAGAGAGAGAGAGAGAGAGAGAGAGGAATGGGGAAAATAATTGTTCAGGTTTCATACATATCTTTCTTCAATTGTCATTGTATATTCCTGATCGAAGAAGAAAACGGACCGGAAAGCATACTTGAATAAGAACCGTAGAGACAGATTGTATTGGTTGACCGGAAGTTTCTTATTGATCATTTCGAGCTTAGATAAGCTTTACTTTAATATGCCTATATAAGCTCTACTTGCGTATCTAGCTTTGAATACGAATAATAAATATAATATATAAAGATAGAGAGAGAGAGAGAGAGAAAGAGAGAGAGAGAAACTTGGATAAAAATAATTAAAAAAAATTTTTTTTTTTGATCATGAAAAATGCCAATTTTTAAATTTTTAATAATTTTTTTCGCATATCTCTTAAATTTTTTATTTAAGATTGATAAAGCTTAGCAAAAGTTTGTTAACAAAACATGAAATATTGATAAGAGGAAAATTTCTATTTCATTTCTTATCAGTAATTTTTATAATTTTGATTTTCTGCAAATTCTTTGATAATGAACAGAAAATTTAATATTTCTATTTTTCTATACTTTATATTATACTCTTTATATTTACCTTATATTTTACTCTTTATACCATAATCTTTCTATACTTTATATTATACTTTTCATACAGTTATGTTAAGTTTTTTTATTCTATACATTTTATATATTTATACTTTTTATAGTTCATTTTATACTTCATAAATAGAAATGGATGAAACTTATAAAAAGAAAGTAAATTTTATGCAGCTGTAAAATAACAAATTTAAACTTTATCTAATTTTTCTTTGAGTTAATTTTTGATGAAAAAAAGTATTAGAAAATTTGCAAATTAATTCAAAAATAAAAATTTCTATTTGATAAAGCGATTTAACTTGGATTAAAAAAAATTAATAATTAATAATTGATAAAAAAAAATTAATAATTGATAAAAAATCAATAAATCGAAAAGAAGGAATCTATGACTGAATCTATAATAAGTAAAAAAAAGTTAAGCCTTAGCAAAAAATTTTCAAATAGAATCTAAGGAGCATTTTTATCGCAGACAATTTATCGTATTTGAAAGGTTAAAGGTGAGGAGTAAAGGTGAGAAATGGTATTCCTGTGAAACAAAAGGAATTAAATAAACGAATAATTTGCTCAGTAAATTACCATAATCATGATTGCTCTCGCACGTTATTTTGCATAATTATCAATTTGATTGGAAGATAATCAGATCAAATAAATCATTTATTAATTATTCAATTAATTAGACATTTACCTGATCAATTAAAAAAAAGATACCTGAACTCATTAACGCATTTTTATGCTGAAAAGTTTTTTTTTGCTTACGGTAACACAATTCACATTTCTTCGCATTTTTACCCGAATTACCAGAAACTTACCTGGTGTGATTGATAATTTTGATAAGAGAAAAAAACACCTATTTGATTATCAAATAAAAAGTAAAAATTTAATTTCAAATTTAACTAACAAATTAAACTTTTCCATTACTAAATGTTGCATTTTTTTCATTTATTAATTATACGATTGAAATAATTATAAGTTTAAAATCAGCCTGAATTCTTCTTTCATTCATTCATTTTTACTCTGAAAAAAAAAAACTTTAATTCTTTTTTAACTTTTTATTTTCCAGAAAGAAGTTATGATAAGTTACTTCATGCATTTTATTAATTAATATTTTAATTAGCAACGAAGCAATTATTGATATGCCTTTAATTAAAAGTTAAAAATTCGATTAATTTTATAGATGAAAAATGTAAAATTTTTTTTGCTTCAAAAGATTATTTAAATATCAAATTTTAAATAATCAAACTTTTAACGATCGGGGAGGTCTACTATGTATATGAAATGAATTTTATTTTGGAGGTTATCATGAGACTATTTAACTTTAACATGATTTTATTTAACCCTTAAACCTTTAACAATCCAAAATATCAAACTTTTATTAACGATCGAGTTTAAATGAATTTCATTTTTTGTGGCTATCATTACAAGACTAATTAAATATATCAAATCTTAAACGATCCATTAATGATGCAAAATATCAAATCTTAAAATAATCAAACTTTTAACGGATCTATCTGAAATTTATTTTGAAGGTTATTTGAAGATTATTTGAGAAATATAAAATGAAGAAGAAAAAAAAAAGAGAGGAAGAAGTGATCAATTCTATTGTTCTCATCCATCCACCACCCATTTCCATATTCAGTTTATTATTTAGTCTGATAGATAAGGGTAACAAATAGCGGTTTAAATGATAGGTAAGATAGGAGTAAACTAACAATAAAAATAACTCATAAAATAGATTTTAGGTAGTAAAGAAAGAGGTTATGACCTCTTTTCTATGCTATTATCTTTCATCCTTTCTTTTTTTTTTCCACTTCATTTTATTCATTTCAAACAACAAAAAAAAAAAATTTAATGGTTGGAAAAAAAAAAAATTGGGTGTGAGCTTTTAAAAAAAAAAAAAGATATTAACAAATCAACAAATAAAGCATAGAAACGAAAAAATCAAAAAAAAAAGTAAGGAAAAAAAGATTTCCATTTAAAGTATATTTACTTTTGTCTTTAAGTATATTTACTGTATATATCTATTGTATATACTTTAAGGTATATATACTTTTAACGTATATATACTACTAGTATATTAAGTATATTTAATAGAATATAGAGTACGTTAAATTCAAAGTATATATTATAATTCCGGTTTTCTGTATTTAAAGTATGGAATGTAATTCCGTTTCTAATATCTTTTTCCGTTTCCGTTTCAAAAAAAATCGTCATCTTTTTCTTTTTTAAATGAAAAAACAAAAGAATGAAAGGAAGAAAGTATTATTTCTGTTTAAATTATATTTACTTTAGTCTATAAGTATATTTACTGTATACATTTACTGTATATACTGTACATATTTACTGTATATACTTCAAAGTATATGCTTGTTCTTAAAGTATATTTACTAGCTGGTATATCAAGTATATTTAATATAAAGTATATTACATTTAAAGTATATATTGTAATTCCGGTTTCCTATATTTAAAATATAGATTCTGTTTTTCCGTTTTTTTTACATTTAAAGTATATATATACAATTTCAGTATTTCCGTTCAGACTATATTTAAAGTTATATTTTCGTTTGAAAAAAAAATTGCTCCCTTTTTTTATGAAATTTGATTTTAAAAAAAAACGGAAAAAAAATGAAAAGATAAAAAATATTATTTCCGTTTAACATATATTTAAAGTAAATATTACAATTCCGGTTTTCTATATTTAAAGTATAGATTATAATTCCGTTTTTATTATCTTTTTCCGTTTTTCCGCTTTTCCGTTTCCGCCATTTTTTTTTTAAATGAAAAAACAAAAGAATGAAAAGAGCAAAATATTATTTCCGTTTAAAGTATGCTTAAAATATATATTATAAGTATATTTTAGTTTCAAAAAAAAATTGTTCTCTTTTTTTTTTAAATTTAAATTTTTTTGAAATTTAAATTTTGTTTTTCAGTTTTTTTTTTTATTTTTGTGCTATCAGAGACATATATAAGAAGAACATATGGTGAACGAATAATTTCTTGATAGATTCATCAAGTAAGATAATGTTGATCACACCTGTCATATTTTAACCACAATTTCGGAAAGAAAAACGAACGCTTATAAAATGTTCCGAATTTTTTTAAGTTTTTTTTTTTCATATGAAATTACAATGAAGATAATTTTAAGTTAGTAATTAATGATAAGATAGGGTTAAAGGTGAAAAAAAAAAGAAATCTATAATTGGTAAATTTTACAATTGATGATAAGGTTAAAGGTGAAAAAAAAAGAAATCTATAATTGATAAATTTTATAATTAATGATAAGGTTAAAGGTGAGAGAAAAAAAGAAATCTATAATTGATAAATTTTATTGTTAGAAACTTTAATTTAATCA
The DNA here is from genome assembly GCA_013365365.1 of Cruorifilaria tuberocauda. Classification (NCBI taxonomy): domain Eukaryota; kingdom Metazoa; phylum Nematoda; class Chromadorea; order Rhabditida; family Onchocercidae; genus Cruorifilaria; species Cruorifilaria tuberocauda. Next base: position 17,462 of record JABVXU010000617.1, read on the forward strand.
TTATTAATCGTTGTTCGATTAAGTTTGTAAATTTTAAATAATTTTAATTTTTTTTTTGAAGGAAGTTAGAGTGATGTAATTATATTGATTGATTATTTTGAGTATAATTTATTTACTTTAAATAATCATTGTAATTTTATTACAATTAATTAGGTAGGATTAAGTTATACACTTTTCTTTAATTAATCGTAATTTTTTCGTGATAAATTAGAATATTGCGATTAGCTTATCATTGGCTTATCATTTTGCATATAATTTTTCTTTAATTAATCATATGAGTTTACTGCAATTACCGTACAATTATGCTTATGCATTTTAATTAATTTTAATTCTTTTTGTAGGAAATTAAATTATATTGATTGATTATCATGCGTATAATTTATTTTCTATAACTAATCGTTATAATTTTACTTCGATTAATGTAGATTAATTAAGTTTATATATTTTTTTTAATAAATTTTAATTCTTTTTGTAGGAATTTAAATTATATTGATTGATTATCATGCGTATAATTTATTTTCTATAACTAATCGTTATAATTTTACTTCGATTAATGCAGATTAATTAAGTTTATGTATTTTTGTTTTCTTTTAATTTTAATTCTTTTTTGTAAGAAATTAGGATATCGTGATTATCACTGGCTTATCATCTCGCCTATAATTTATTTTTGAAATTAATTTTATTGTTAATATTATCCCTCTGTTTATTCGTTATCTTTCTTTTGATTTTCTATTTCTAATAATTCAACCTGGAAAAAAAAAATGACATTGAAAAAATTTGACATTGAGAGGAAAATTTTCATTCATTTTCCTTTTTTTGAATTTCATAATATAAAATTACTGATATTAGTTATTAATCATTGTCAGTTTTATTTTAGAAAATTCAAATCAGTAATGATTCGAATTGATTTCTAATTAATTATTTACGTACAGTGTATACTAAATAGGTAAATTGACATTATGCTAATGCATGCATTACTTTACCTATATTTAAAATATCCACGCATTATTTGTACTTAAAATATACATATTGCTGTATTTGTACTTGAAATGCATGCATATGTTTATTTGTACTTAAAATGCACCTATTGCTTTATCTATATTCAAAATTTACATGCATTGATTTACTTGTACTTAAAATACACGTATTGCTTTACTCCTATTTAAAATGCACGCATTGTTTTACTTGTTCTTAAAATGCATGCATTACTTTATCTATCTATACTCAAAATGTACACACACTGCTCTACTTATACCGTACTTAAATACTCAAAATACTATACTCAAAATGCATGAATTGCAATACTTATAATTAAAATGCATACATGTAAGTAAATTGTTATGTATTGTCTTACCTTCATTAAAGTAATAATCGATTATTGTAAGAATAAGAGATTATTTAACTTCAAAATCAATTAAAAAAAGAAAACAAAGGAAATTTTTATAATGATTTTATAATAATCTATCTTTATAATGATAGAAGAAAATTACAAATCAATCATTTCCAATGATTTAAAATTTTTATCTTTAAATGATAATAATTTTATAATAATTTAAAAATCTTAATCAAGCATGTATGATGATAAAATTCGTATAACTATAATTATATTAAAGTAATTCGTATTGCTTCCTCGTTTTATATATTTATTTGATAATAGCAAAATCAATTCAATTCCAAATTGTGATAACGTTTAAATTGCTATTTAAAATAACTTTTTTAAATCTTAAAATCTTTTTAAATTTTAAATTTAAATCTTAAAACCTTATTTCTATTTCATACTTTTGCAACTGTGATATTATATCTTCAAAAAATTAATTTTAGGATATCAACGAATTTAATTAATTAGAAATTGAAAATTCTAAAATTAATTAAAAAATGTATTCTCGAATGACCAAGCATATTTGATGGCTATTAAAACAAAATCAGGAAATGACAGGATATGAAATTATTTTAATCATAGACAAGACTTGGCTTATACTGTTTCGGATTATTAATTAAAGTTAATCAGGCTAATTCGCTAATCCGCTAATTTATCAGGCAGGCTATATTTATCTAAATAATATTTATTTGTTTTTTTATAACCTTTGCTAATTATTTCTTCCGTTTTGTATTCCGGTTGCAAAACTTTTTCCGAATGTATTTTCGTGAATATTTTAAAGATAAAATATCTCCGGAATGATTTATTAGTAACCGTTTTCCATTGGAAAAAAAAATTTGTTTGTGCACTTACTTAAATTCTTCAATATTCAAAAGCAACTATCGTTATCGGATAAAATAACTACCGTAATATACCGGAATTGTTTCCCGGATTTATTTCCACAAATTTCATCGGTAATCTTTCCAACATCAATTGTACTATAATATTTTTATTATGCATTGAAAAATTCAACAATTTGAAAATTTCAAATTCATATTTTACAGTATATAAGCAGCGGATAATTTATTTTTCAAAAGTATTTTATTAACTTTTTAAAACAAGAAGTTAAATGCGTAGCAAAAAAAAGAAGAAAACTTACAAAATTTATTGTTCGCACAAAAAATTAACACATACAATAATACAATTAACCGGTACAATAAGCAATAAAAAAGTTTTAACAATTCTATCAAAACTATGGGAAAATAATGCTAGCGAGAAATAAAGCTTAGAAGAAAACAAGAAGCTATATTATTGATGATTATCACTATCAATCTCTATCAATTATCACTATAACAGATGTTACTGACAACATTATTATCATTATTCATCGTTTTCATTATGTCCTATCGCTATCGTCATCCTGGCTAAAATTATCTCTTACCTTATAATTATTAAGTCAATTTCAATTTTCAATATCAGCCAATTGCGGTATATAAATATCGATTTAGGCAATTAACTCTAAACAATATTATGGCTGATAATTAAAGGGAATGGAATTGTCTTTTCATCTATCTATCCGGTGCTAATGCTATATTATCAATCATATATGTATTGCTTGGCTAGAAGTAGAAGTAGGTAATTAATTATTGAAAGTAAGAATTCAAATTCTTGTCCATTTCCACTGAGATCTAAGCCAAAGAAAATTAGCCTTGTAAGAGTTATCAATTACTTAGAAATACGATGACAGTTAAGTGATACTGATAAGTATAAACTGTAACTACGAATAATTAACAATAATATTAACAGATGATATTGATCATGATAATTAACATTAATAGTGATAATAATTATATATCATGGCTGTATGAATAGCAATAACTGTAATGACAGCGCTGGTAATAACAATCATAATCGTGATAATCATAAAAATTTGCGGTAATAACAATCGTAATCGTGATAATCATAAAAATTTGTGATAATAACAATCGTAATCGTGATAATTACAAAAATTCGTAATAATAACAATCGTAATCGTGATAATCATAAAAATTTCTGGTAATAACAATCATAATCGTGATAAACATAAAAATTTGATGGAAAGATTTGAATAAAAACCTTGAGTAAATAGAAATCAAGCTAAGAAATAGTTGAATTAAAATTTTTCTACAAATTACTTCTAAAAATTATCAACCATAACAAAGAAACATGGAAAAAGTTAAAAAATATTTTACTTAAAAGTTAAAATAAAACTTTTAGGACGATATCGATGAACTGCTTCAAGAACTAACACTAAGAAACATGAATTCTGTGGTATTAATTAATTAAATAATTAAATAATTTCAACTTTAAAATCTATCAATATCTTCTTTTCATTTTACTTTTAACTATCATTCACTATTACTTAGTTAAATTATCATTCAGTATAACTTTACAGTAGCTTATTATACTTAAATAAATTTTTTTTGTATACTAATATTAACTTATTATTCTTATTAATTATTTATAAAAAGTAATACATTGATTATAATTGATTAAGCTTTACTTTATTAGTTTTTTCATTCTGTCTACTGTGAATTGTTACTATTTATCCAAATTTTTATTCAAACTTTTATTTCTTACTCTTTATTTTTCACACTCTTTACCTTTTTTACTATTTAAGTATATATTTCCTATATCAGTATTTTACTTTATATTTTATATATCACTATTGATTTATTATTACTTACTAACATATTCATTATAGTCGATTAAACTTTGCTTTATTAGTTTTTTTTCACATTACTTAATTGTTACTATTAACCAAAGTTTGTTCAAACTTTTACTTTTTACTCTTTTACTCAAGTATATATCCCCTATATCAGCATTCTACTTTATATTTTATATATCACTATTGATTTATTATTACTTACTAACATATTCATTATGGTCGATTAATCTTTACTTCATTAGTTTTTTTTTCACATTACTTAATTGTTACTTAATTAATCAAACTTTACTCAAACTTTTACTTTTTACTCTTTTACTCAGAATGTTAGATACAAATATTAGAAATGATTTTAAAAAAGTTTTGGTCCCTCTAAGCATTTTTCTGAGGAAAAAAAAATCAAAAAAAAAAAAAACTCAGAAAGACATCACAAATGATGGAATTAAGTAGTAAATAGTAGCATGCACGCACCTGTATTGTTGTTTGTTATTCCTTCTTCTTTTTTTGATGATGATGATGGACCTTTGACCTATAAACTTTTGATGACAATGTTTTCTTGTGAACAAATATCAAAATCGTACTCCAAAAAAAAGCGGTAAAAAAGTTAGTACTAAAATAATTTATTTTTGATTCTTTTCCTTTTCTACACTTTCCCTCTCTCTCTCTCTCTCTCTCCCTCTCTTTCTCTTTTAATTGTTTTTTTTAAAGTTTTTTTTTTTGTAATTTAAAATCCCTCAGATATTGCTGTTGTCGAATCTCTCGGCATCATCAATATCGATGTTATGCCTGTTTTGAAAGGATAGAGAAATAATTGCACCCAATAATTCCACACTTTTCTGTTTACTTAACGGATTAAGAATATACAGGCAATTATCTCCCTCTCCCTCTCCCTCCCTCTCTCTCTCTCTCTCTCTCTCTCTCTCTTCGTATCATCAAATTATCTCTCTCTCCTTCCATTTTTTTTTTTTATTCTGAGAAACAATAAGGTAGTTAATAACTCATGATACCATTTATCTTCCGACACGTGTATCTTCTTTATATTTGTATGTTTTTGTATTGACGTGTATGCCTACACGTGAATCTGTACGCATGTACATGTGTGTATGTGTTTATGTACGTCTGTATATGCATGTAGACGGTATATAAGTACACGTCAATATTTGTTTATACGCATATCTTTGTGTAGAAAAAATTATATTTGAAAAGATTTCTGTTTTTTTTTTGTTGTAAAATTAATTTAAACTAATTAAAGTTAGTTTTTATTGTAATGCATTTACTATTTTTTAATAGATTACTTTAACTTTTGTATTACAAGTTTTACGTTGTTATTAACTTCATCATACAATTATTACTGGCTTATTAGTGCTGTTATATAAGTACATGTCTGTCGTACGTACGTGTATCTGTACGTGTATGCCAATTATAATAATACAGCTCGAAATAATAATTGTTTCAAAAATATTATTTGATATTGAGATTAAATATCTATATACGTGTCTGTTGCACGTACGTGTATCTGTACGTGTGTACCAATTGCAATAGCAATAACATGTATATAGTAATAATACTACAGTTAGGAATTAATAAATATTATTTGATATTAAATTAAGATTAAGTATCATTGCTACAACAATTACGGCTAATATGATTAATGATATTTATATAAATTTAAGCAAATTAAAATTACTTCTTTTCGAACCAAACAAATAATCTCTAGAAAGTACAAGTATAACCTTTTCATTAACCTGATTCACTTTCCTTTTCTACTAACTCTAAAAAGTTCATTTACTTATTATTATTACTATTAACTCACTACAATTATTACTAGTTACTTAAAACAATCCATTTATTTAGCTTTATTCTTTTACTAATAGTTACTTTACAAGAAAGGGGAAAAATTATATTTTTAAAAAACCATTATTTTTTCCCTATAATTAACAAGGAATAAAAAATATAAAGAGAGAGAGAGAGAGAGAGGGAGTGAGAGTGAGAGGGAGAGAGAGGAGTATTTTTTTTAATTATTGAAAACTTTTTTTTTTCAATCAACAAAAGATTTTTAGGTTGAAATATAAAGTAAAAATGAAAAGTAAGAAGGGATAGAAAGTATATTTTGTGTTGAATTCATACATTTACAAGGACAAATTTTAACAGCAAAGTGCTACTACAGTAATCCAGTCAAGGTCCTCGATTGAGAGTAAATGTTGAATTAAAATAGGATGAGAACCTTTTTAGACCATCCCATCTACCCCTTATTCATCCATCCAACATGTTCCAATAATTCCAATACACACACACACACACACACACACACACACACACAGACACATACACGCACGTATAAATACGCGGAAGACACGTATTTGAAATATTTCAACAATAGAAATTGGATTTTTATCTTTTGAATGCAATTTAAGAATTTCGACAGACAGACATCTATATTTTATATTCAATAATTCCAATACATACACAATACATAGACAGACAGACACATACACGCACGTATACATGCGCGGATGACACGTATTTTACAAGGCGAAGAGAGAAATCGAAATATTTCAACAATAGAAAATTCGATTTTAATCTTTCGAATGCAATTCATAAATTTCGAAAATCATACAAACAGACATTCATCCATTCATCCAACATATTTCTATTCAATAATTGCAATACACGTGGATAGACAGACAGACCAACGGGCAGACACGTGCATGCACGAACGTATACACACGCAAAAGACACGTATTCGGAATATTTCAATAATTGAAATTCAATTTTAACCTTTCGAATACAATTTATAGTTTTACAAAATCATACAGACAGACATCCATCCATTCATCCAACATATTCCTATTCAATGATTCCAATACATACACACACAGACCGTACAGACAGACACGTACACGCACGTATACATACACGGAAGACACGTATTTGAAATATTTGAACAATAGAAATTGGATTTTTATCTTTTGAATGCAATTTAAGAATTTCGATAGACAGACATCTTATATTTTATATTCCATAATTCCAATACATACACAAAGGCAGACAGACCGGCGGACAGACAGATACATACACGCACGTGTATACACGTGGGGGACACATATTTTAGAAGGAGTAGAGAGATAGAAATCGAAATTCGATTTTAACTTTTCGAATTTTGCAATTCGTAAGTTTATAAAATTGTCAATTTATAGAAATATAAATATCAAAATACAGAAATAATTCATAAAACTATGCATATGGAAATAATTGATAAGAATGATAATGATAAGTGATAATAAGTAGGAAAAAAGAGATGATGAACACATACATACACACCTACTATTTAACTTCCATACTTATTTAAAGTTATTTCATACTTATTTAAGGTTATTTAAACTTATTTAAGCTTATTTAAATACTTCATACTTATTTAAAGTTATTTAAACTTCCATACTTATTTAAAATTATTTAGAATAATAAATTTTGACCTTTGGAAAATGATTTGTTAAATTAAAAGAGATTAGGAGAAACTGTTTGAGACAAAAAAAAATATTTTATAAGAATGAAAAGAATGTAAACAAGGAAAAGTAAGTAATTGATTAAAAATATCTAGAAGGAATATTTTTGTTAAGATTTTCATATGTCATATAATCCCAGATGTGTTCATGCTTTTCAGTATGATAAAGATTAATAACATAAGATACCGATCAGATAATAACTTAAAATGACAGATATTTGATAATGATGATTACTTACTTAGTGGTATATTCTATCGTTTACAGTTACGAGTAATCTGGATGAGAGCTTAAATGAAGCAACAAGATATCTAAAACTTTCATTCCTACATAGACTTTAAAGTTAAGCTTAAATAAAAAAAACCATCGATTAGTTAGAAATGTAAAATTATCATTAACTGATAATATAAATTGTGATTTCGTAAATTTTCCTAATCATCTTTTATTTAAATATTACTTACCTATTGCTGACCTATTACAATAGGACTAATTAAATAATACCACTTTAAATATTAATAATTAATTGCTGACCTATGATTATAGAACAAATTAAAGGAATACTACTCATTAATTATCAGTAATTATTAAACAGTAACTTTTTAAAAGAATACAGCAAAGTTTATTTCAGGCAATTTGATACTCAATTATTTATTAACTTAACACATTAATAATGCCGGATTACTTATTAATTTAACGCATTATTGCTGGATTACTTATTAATCTAAAATGAAATGAATATTTTCAACAAGTAAGGAATCAAAAAATGAATAGAAACAAATGAACTGACAAGTATAGTTTAAGTATAAGCTGAAAGCTATTAAAAAATAATTATAAGCTGAAAGGAAAGTAAAAATGATTAGTAGCAATGAATTTCTTGCATTTCTCCATTTTTTCCGGTTTCCAAAAAAAAAACGGAAAAAAAATTTCCTAACATTAATAAGAAAATAAAAAGAAACAATAATTCATATTTATATTCTTTATGGAATTTCATTTTTCTCATAATATCATAAATTATATTTTAAATTTGTCAAATTATTTTCATCTATCCGGAAAAAAAAAATGAATATATTTTCCGTAGAATATATTTTTCCGTTTTTCCACACAACAATTTGTGCTATTTTTATTCGATAAAATTGATCAGCTCATATTTTTCTATTTGAACGATCGATTGATCGATCGATCGATAATTTTTTTTTCAAACCTGAGAAAAAAGAAATTTTTCCCCTCATTAAATTTTTCCATTCACATTCTTTCATTATTTCAATCGTTTCATTTTATCTATCATTTCTTGTGAATGTGAAAATGGCTTAGAGAAAATTACTTAAGTTAAAAGGTCATGCTAACACTTCCGGATACTTTTGTCGCTTTTTGCTTTTGATTATTTCTTAGGGTCATCGGTAATCTCTAAAATTTCTTCCCGATATTTCTTAGCAAATAATAATATGGAAGATGATGCAAGTGAAAAAGCCATGAGAGAAACAAAATGAAAGGTCAAAATAACATGCAGTAGAACTGGGTAATATGAGAAAGTAAAATTTTTCGGTGAGAAAATGCAAAAAACTTTTTACTGGGTCATACTTTCCCAAATGATATGGAATTATTTTTGACATGAAATAATTAAAAATCTAAGTTAATGGCTAGGCTTTTTTTTGAAGTCTTCGCTAAAAAGCCTTATATATTGGCCTAGTTAGCAAGTGTGAATAAATAATTGGCTCATAATTAACATTTCATTTTTCTCTATTGCTTTTATCTTCTTTTCCATTTCCTCTTATTCCTTTTGCATTTCATTCACTCCAATTTAGCACTAATGATTTCACAAGTAATTAGCAATATGGTAAAGTACTTCTAAAGCATGTATATTGTACTTGAACTTATACTACACAAAGGTAAGTATATAAGACATACAGGGATATAAGTATATAAGTATATAAGGAATAAAGTATATGAGATAAGAGTTAATTTATCGCATATCTACTTAACTTTGTCATAGATTAAATTAGTTTTAATTAAATTAAATTTAAAGATTAAATTAGTTTAAATTAAAAAATATATTAAATTAAATTATATAATAAATTACATATTAAAATAAATATATTAAATTAGCGCTTTATCAAAATTATATTAATCCATTACTTATTTACCATATTATGTTTATTAGATATAATATTTTAATTCTTTAATTAGTTCATTAAGTTTTTATTTAATTTCTTAGTTCATCGAATTTATTAACTTATTCAATTCACATATTGATTATATTTATTTATGTACACTATTGTATTGCATCAAAATCAATGGAATATGAAATTGAAATAACTGATTTAATTTAGTATATATTAAATAAGTAAACGATTTCGTGATAGTTATTTCAAAATAAATAATATTAATTGTTTCTAATCATTTAGCTATTCTTTGCTATTTCAAATTCTATTTATTAAATTTCAGCAAATTTTTTCTTCTCTTCTCATTTTCTTGTTTTTAAATTTGTTATCTTAATGATTCTCGCTAATCTTTTAAATCTTAATCATAATTCGTAATCTTAATCATAATTCATAATTTGTAATAAAATAACCTTTTTCTCTATTTTTTGTTTAAATTCCATTCTTATTTTTTAACTTGCCTCATTTTCTTATTTTTAAATTTGTTATCCTCTAATCTTTCAATCGTAATCACAATTCATAATCGTGATAAAATAATCATTCTCTATTTTTTTTAAAAATCCTTTTTAATTCTTTTACTTAACTCTACTTCTACTTCTAATTCTAATCTTTTACTCCTCATTTTTTTACTTCTTCTTTCTTATTTTTAAATTTGTTATCTTAGTGATTTTCACTGATCCTTTAATCGTAATCATAATTCGTAATCGCGATAAAATAATCTCTATTTTTTTAAAGATCCCTTCTAATTTTTTAACTTAACTCATTTTCTTATTTTTAAATTTGTTATCTTGGTGATTTTCACTGATCCTTTAATCGTAATCATAATTCGTAATCGCGATAAAATAATCTCTATTTTTTTAAAGATCCCTTCCAACTCTTTTACTTAAAGTCTTATCGTTCTATTCCAACCTTTTCCTTTTTCCTCTCATTTCACTTTCCCTCAACAATTGCAAAATCATTATTCATGTGCACGATACAGTAATTTTGTCGGTGCCAACTTGGGGAAGTATGGATGAAGAGGTTCATGGGAAGGCTTAATCATTGAATACCTTAGATTGTTACCCCCTGTTGTGTTGGAACATGTGTCGAATTGTATATGAATGCTTCCTCTCTCTCTCTCCCTCTCTCTCTCTCTCTCTCTCTCTTCCTTTTCTTTTTCTTCCGGTGTTACCTGTATTCTCCTGATGCGATACAACAATTACTTTTACCTGATCGGTTTGGATACAATCAAACTATCCCGCTACCATTCTAACCAACTATTTCTTTGTCCGATTAAAAGATATACTAATTCACTACGGGATATCCAACAAACTTGTACAATCCAAAAAAAAAAAAAAGAGAGAGAGAGAAAAGTAAGTACAAGAAAAAAAAAAAAGAAACTTTTTTGATAACAACAATAAATACAGTAATTTTAGGATCAAGCAAATAGCATTGATGGATATTTTGATTAAGTGGATACTTGAAAGGTTCTTCAAACACTTCAAATTTTACTAATGGTACTTGAAAAATAATAGATTAACAAATTGATTATCACCTGAAAATATTTGCTTCAACTGAAAACATTTATTTAAAGAAATGAGAAAAAAAAATTTTTGAACTGTTTTTTTTTTCATTTTTTCAAATTTGAGCTTAAATCGTTAGATTGAATTTTAGGCTTTTAAGCTTCAGATTTTGCTAAATTAAATTCTATAATGCATGATTAGTCTACTTGATTATATGATCATATGATATAATGTATGATTAGCCTGAAGTTTTAGGAAGCCTAAAGTCAAAAACTTGAGCTTAAATCAACAGGGTGAATTTTCACTTTCCGTAAATTAAAAATCGCGAGAACAAAATTTATAAGTTTTAGATAATTGAAGAAGTAATTTCCCAGTAAAAACTAATAAACATTACCTAAATAAATAGAAATAATTAATTAATAAATATTTATTAACTAGTCATTAATTAATTAATTAATTAATTAGTAAAAGTTCGGTAATATAAATAATTTCAATTCTAACTCAATAGATAAAAATGATTAATTAATAAATATTTATTAACTAGTCATTAATTAATCAATTAATTAATTAATTAGTAAAATGTCAATAACATAAATAATTTCAATTTTTATCTGTTTGAATAACATCTTTTTTACCTGTTAGATTCGATGAAAAAAAAAAAAAAAAACTAATAAAACGAATTGTTTTCAAATTTCGAAATTTTATTTGCGATTTTCACATTTTCCCATCTCTGAGAAGGTAGCAATTTTAAACCTATCAAAATTTTCAGCTTATTGAAAAAAAAAATTTTTTGAAAAATTAATCCCTCGGGAATAATCGGGGGAGAGAGAGAGAGAGGGTTAGTTGAAAAGGAAGTTGAAATATATGAATTCGTCTGAAGCATGATCGGGGTCTATTAACACTTCCTTCCTTTTTAACCAATTCTTTCAAAGCTATCGTATCCGTTGATAAGAGGAACTTTTGAAGTTTTTCCGGTTGAACGATTCCGGACAATACTGTTTGAAATTTTATATTTTTAGTAGGAGAAGTAAATATTTGAGTAAATTTCTTCCGTGCACCCACCAACAAACATTCTTATTTCTTAACAATGATAATTATACTTGGCTCATTAAATTTTCTCATTTTATCACAAGGTTAAATGAGCCTAATTCAAAATCAATCAAATTGATAAGTTAGAGAAAGGCTGGAAAAGCTGATTGCAAGACAAATTGATACGATGCAGAAATCATGTTTCAAAAAAATTTTATCAATTTTTACACTAAGTATTAGAGTAAAGGACTAGAGTATTAGAGTAAATTTTTATATTAAGTATTAGAGTGTTAAATTTTTATATTAATTATTAGAGTATTAGAGTAAATTTTTGTATTAAGTATTAGAGTATTAGAGTAAATTTTTATATTAATTATTAGAGTATTAGAGTAAATTTTTGTATTAAGTGTTAGAGTATTAGAGTGAATTTTTATATTAATTATTAGAGTATTAGAGTAAATTTTTATATTAAGTATTAGAGTATTAGACTTGATAAAATTATACCTTACCTGAAATCAACAAATAAGTATTAATTATCTGTAATATCAATATATCATATAAATATATATCAATATAAATATCAACAGTAATCAATAGTAATATTAATAATAACACTATAAAATATATTATTCAATTATCAGTTATCACTACTAATCAATTAACAGTTATCAAGTCAAATTAATCAATTAATCAATTATCAATTAATCACCGATTATATCTTTTTTTTTTTATTAAAATGTAATCATGCAAATCAATATATTAATCTTAATCATAATTATCAGTGATAATAATAATAATAATACTAAAAAATAAATTTTCAATTAACAATTAACAACAATATAGCATTAATTATTAATGCAATAAAATAATTTATTGTATTACTAATACAATAATACAATAAAATAAATTATCGATTAAAAATTTCTTTGTTTTTATTTAAATTAGAATTTTAGTATTTTCTTCTTTTTTTTTTTGTATTTACATTTAAAAAAAATATTTTCTGCCAATTAATTGTTATGGGAATTAATTCAATAGCTCCGTACCTTATCAACTAAACCCAAATGACAGATGGACATATCAATGTGTCACATTTTCTGATAGGTGACATTTTACGATATGCGATAAGATTTGATCCATCGATAACATGCATAGGAAACAACCTGATCACATGCATCTTACTGATTTAACAACAATCAATCTCCCAAGGACAGTATCATTTATAAGTATCAATGAATTAAGTTATGCAATTTCTTTTTTTTTTTCTGATACGCAAGTGATAATGATAATGCCGCTGATAGTACCGCAATATTTGTGATCAATAATTGATTGAATAAAATAGTTTGCAAAAAAATTGATAGTAATAATAATATTTTATAGATTTAAATTTTATGATAAGTTATTAGGTGATATGATAATAATAATGATA
>JABVXU010000618.1:0-31133 GCA_013365365.1 Cruorifilaria tuberocauda
AGACTGTCACGGTCAAAGAAGATCGTCGACAATAACAGGAAAGAAAAAACAACTCAAATATTGTCGAGGTTAAAGAAAAAAAAAATCCCCGACACCATGAGATCAGAAATTTTTTTTATTTGATCGTCTCATTGCTCTCGTTACCTTCACTGCTAAGTTCAGTGTTGGGTCTTGTATTTGCTATCAACACTAATTGCAACAGAAAACTTCGTTGTGTATCATTAATTTTTCCGAGATTTCTAAAGCGGACAAAAACTAATGATTTCGACTTGGCGGGATACAGAGCGATAGTTTTTATTAAATTGACTAAAAAAACTAATTTTATTAAATTGAGGGCTGAAAGACAAGTTCCTTAATTCTTCGAAGTCATAAAAGCACACCATTTATTCAATTCACATAAATTTGTCTGTTAAGCTTCTTTTGCATAGACTAAAAAGAACTCAAACTAACATATGACATCAAAAAATCACAGAAATACTACTATCCACATATTTAATACTTCAAAATCACATTTAAACTTATTTAATATAGCTGCAACTAAGTTGTACGGTTGACAATTAAAATGACAGATAAGGTCTCTCAACTGCATTCGAACTATGTGTGGTACGAGTAACACCCAAGAAAGATATAAGTTCTTTTTTCTTCTGTCAGTATTATCAGTAATTAATCACAGAGTAACTTGTCCCTAATTGATTGAAAGTAGAGAGAGAGAGAGTTTAGGTAGCCAAAACTGCAAGTACAACACCTGTCGAACAATCGTCGCCGACACCAACACAACCTTCTACAGGAGGTGAGAAGAAAAGCGAGTCGGTAAGCTTCCAAAATAAACTATTAAAATCTCTAAATTTGGCGCTAAACGATTGAATTTACATTTCCGTGAAAAATCATATAATACAAAGCAAATTAAATGCTTGAACATTTTTAACATAGTTGAAAATAAATAATCATATTTATCACAAATATTGAATTTTCCAGACAAAGCGATCACGGACCAAATCATCGGGTTCCAAGCGGCGCAAGAAAAAGAGGGAAATGCTGCCGGAAGGATTCGACCAGTGGCCGGAAGCTGATCAAAAATATTACCAGGTATTTAAACATTTACCATTGGTTGTTTGAAGAATTTTAGTGATAAAAAGCATGGCACAAAAATTAGTTCAAGGAATTTGCTCATTAAGTATATTGAGTTGTATATTTATAACTGAAGGATATTTCGGCCCTTTTACGCGATTCCAAAGCAACAAGAAAACAATGCAGTTTTACGAGACACAGAATTGGAGCTTGGAAATCTCTGAAAGTAAGTATACTCTTCGGTTTAATGATCATCTAACAACTTAACAAATCTTCATTTAATTACTACAAAACTATGCTGTCACATTATATATCACACTTACTTTTCACCCTATGATGATCATCAAGACTTCCTAATTTTAAATTTACATTCCCTCTAATCACCGTTAACAATTCCAACACATACAAAGTAAGCCATTTCAGCTTCGTTGGGCTTATCATCCAACACATAATACTGAAGTGAATGCATATAAAAAAGCACTGAAGGAAGTGATACCATTGGAAAAAACTGCAAATCTCGATATTGATTTCTAGTTCTCGAATGAAAATTAATTATCCATACCCTCCCATTTTGAATAAGGTTTAAAATGAGAAATATCCCAGTATCTAATGATTGTAGCATGTGAGCAAAAAGATTTTGAATGAAGAAACAGTATACTTTTAACGTGTTTTAAAAGGATCATAGCAATCGGAAATTTACAATCAATTCCAAACTGTAAAAAAGACAACCATAGAAAAAGAGAAAAATGATTAAGATTGCTATAACATGAAGGACGACCGATTCCCTTTAAAGTGCGCTTAAAGTCCGAAGATTAGATCGTTATCCAATTCATATCTATTAATCATCATCATCCCGTTAAAAAACTTGTTTTTATGAGTAACAAGTAATTCAGAAACAAATCTAAGAAGGTTAATCAAATTAAAACTAACTGGCTAAACCAGCTCTATGATTGTTTGAATGCTGCGAGAGATAAAACACCGAAACACAACAAACTCTGATGATATTCTCTTCAGATTTTCCACAGTAGACAAATATAAAATTTAAAGAATAGATCTTTAAGAAAATTATGTTGTTTTCGCAAGCAAAATACCAGAGATAAGATGCAGAAAGTTTCGTGAAACTTCTTTTCACACCCAAAAAATCAATATTCATATAAAACCAAAAAAAAATATCATGATTGTATCTCCATGGGTTCTGTTGCATTATCAAGCATTGTATATGCTTGAACATCAGAAAGACTTTCACATTCGGTAGTTCTCGTTCGCTTTCTCGGAGTATTTTTTGACTGATCTGCAACTTCTAACGCATCTTCCTTTTCATCCTTCTCAGCATTAGCAGAATGAGATGGTAACGAATTGTCTCTTCGGGATCTATAAAAATACATTGGCTGCAAAGCTTGATGAATTAATTAGAAGGGATTTTGAATTGTTTTTTGATAAAAATTTACAGTCAATTTCTACCTGATAAATTATCTTAAATCACTCATAATATAGAAATAACGCTGAATGATCTTTGCAAGAAACGATAAAAAGTAATTGGGAATTATAATCAACTACCAAATCTTTCTATAAAGATTGTAAGGAAACTTCGGACAACAATAAGCGAATAGAATTCAAATGTTCGCGTTACTATCAGCTCGTAGAACTAAATACGAGAAAGTTTAAATAAATATGGAGAACGTAAAATCTGATAATTATCAAACCATTCTTTATATTATTAATTCACGAATCCAATTTCAGACAACAAATTTGTTCCCATTCATTAGAAATTCTTAACAATCTAAGAATATGTAAACTACCAATTCTCCGAAATTATCTTGTAATATTAGACAGAAATAATTACTTAAAAATAGCCAACGACTTTGTCCGTCTCGGCTCCGGAATGGGCGTAGTTTCTAGACTTCGATTTAATTCATCCCAATGAGACATTAGATCTGACATAGTAAAACCTTTGTTTGATGTTGGTTGATGAAGAACATCTAGAAAAGTAAGCATGTTTATATGAAAATACAGATGGAAGAAATTCATATGAAAAAATCATTAAGATTTGAAAAATTATCTAATTTCAAGTTTTCACTAAACATGTCTATCCAAATAGAATGCAAAAGGGAAAAAAATCTGCAGTTATGGATTTAATATAATAACTCACCACTAAAATCAATTAAACTTATGCGCGGTGAATTTGGAGCACTTTTACTCTTCATCATTAACACTCTTTTCCGGAAAATCTCACATTCCGCCTTTTCCTGAAGTTCACGATAATGTTTCACATGTCCACATGCTTTTCCAAGCACAACGATACCATTTACTATTTTCAATGTCAATAACAATAGCCATGTAAGACCTGGAATTGCTCTAAACTCTATTTAAGCATATATATTAATGGACGTAAACATGCCATTAAAAAAATTGACAAGTATTTTTGAAAGAGAATAAGAGTGAAGCTTCATTTCGCAAGAATTCTTTGAGACACTTTGAGACTTTGATAAAAAACAGTGGTAAGTTTACAATTTAGTTACTAAAAAAAGATGTAAACACAGGAAGAACGCAATGGAAAGTTGAACATCCAGGCCAAAAATAATTGAATAATGAACACGAAAACGTAACTGCTTTCAATAGCTTCAGTTCTATCCAAAACACTTTTAAAAAAAGAAGGATATGTACCAAAATTCGCAATCACAAATAACTCACAGAAAAAAAGCTGCACAGATGTAACTGTAAAATCAAATGTTTGAGTAATAACGCGTATCAGCAGAATTGTTAAGGGAATAGGTATAAAGCCCATCCGTCTTGATACCTGATCTGAATAATCTGAAAAAGCCTTCTCTCCACGACTTCGAATGACATCAAAAGCAATTGTTATTGTAAAATCTGAAAAGTACATAACGCATTTTTTTATAACTCTAAATTCTACTTTAACTCTGAATTTAATCTTTACATTTTGACTATTATTTAATAGTAACCAGAAGTTAAAGAGAATTAGGATGAAAAATGACTGTAACGTTAAACAATGAAGTATGGAGCTGAACCTGAAAATTTATGATAATCAATACCTTGATATACCTCTGCTGGTATTTCATTGAACTTAGTGATAAAAGCATGTTTTAACCAGTCAACAATTATTTCAGCAATCGTCACCAAAGCCTAAAAAAGTTGAACACAATTTGCAAACCTGACAAAATTCCTTTATTGCATGATCAATGTAAAAATAATATTTCATAGCTAAGTATAACGATTTTCGGAAAATTATAATAAACAAAAGCGAACAAACAAGGTCTGGCAACATTTCCATGAAATGATCCAATTTCCAATTCACCGCCATCATATTTCGCACAACCACAACCGCTAATAAAGTAAAGATATGAAAGCGTTCACGGACATCGCTGAAAAATTTTCTTTGCAACAATAAAATATGTCTTATTAATAACTGGAAGGGAAATCGTCTTCTTGATATTCTATCAAATTTTATTTATTTTATTCCCCAAATACTTTGCACAGTACTATTGAAATGTTAAGAACATTTTTATTTACTTTGTCGAAATAAATCATATTATGAAATACATAAATACAGAATCTGAGAATGAAATACAAGTTCTATAATAATGATACCTGCAGGACATCTGGAAAAGATTTGCCTTAGCGAATTTTTTGAAGACTGATCCTTTCAGTTCAACAAAATTATTGGACATCATTATAGCAAGCAATGCCTGCGTATGCGAATTAAAAGCAACATTCAAAGTTGTAGCCTGAAATTTTGCTTAAAACATACTTTCCATAGATACTAATAACATATACATGGATGAGTGGTTATAATATTAAAGCAACCTAAAATGATACCGAACTTTTTTTCACTCGTTGAATAACATAAAGATTATAAAATTCAATATACTTGTAATAAGACGAGTATTGTATGCAACCAAGTGTAAATGACTGCAATAAATAGATGTGCGAACATCCGTACATAACTTGATGACGAATGTGTACTTGACCAAAACAAAGCATCAAAAATATCCTGCAATTCACAGCTTTGAATGAACTTGAAAATATTCAGCACTTGTGGCAATAAACTAAAAAAATGAGTAGAAGATAAAACACATACCTGACCGAAACTACTAAATAACTTGTCGGCTACTTCGAGCATATTATAAAAAATATAAAGCTTAATTACACCTTGCCCTCGGACCTGAAAACATTTCTTAGAAGAGAACTACTGAAAACATTTTTTAATTGCTATGTTAACTTTAAATTCGAAATCGAAAAAAAAATTGTAATATATATGAAAAATAACTAATCTCAAAGTGAAATTTAGTTAATTTCTCGTAAGCTATTATTTTTTTTCCACATTTTTCCAATTTAGACAGTTCTAGTAATTCACAAAGAATTAAAAAGCGATAAATAATCAGATCCGATCAAATCCATGAATGTAACCTTCGAACCCAAAATTATTTTGTTGAAAGTTTGCAAGAAGCGAAAATATTACTTGGTGATACATTACTGATGTATCAATCAAAGTCATAAGACATGAACAAACTGTCACAATGAAAACTTTCAAAAAATCACAAGTATTGGATGCGGTCCATTTTCTTGAGCATACTAACAAACCAACAACAGATGTCTGCAATTGATAAAGCTTAATTTTGAAATCAATCTTTTATTTCATACATACACTATACCTGGAAGATTTACCTTTAATCTCAATTATTTTTCCAAATTAAAGTACTGATTCCTATATCCAAATTTTATAAGTTAAATATATATAGTCTACTAAATTAATTATAATGATTTCATGTATGAAGATCTTATTGCCTTTTATAAATCTATCAAAAAAATTCTTACTAATAGACGAACTGGTAGAAATGTTGACAAATGGCAAAAAGCTTCCAAACATTGCAATGTACCATAAAACAAGAATTTCTCTAATTCAATTGGTATCCTCAAAAACGCATTTATTTTTTTCTGTTTTTCAGTATAACGTAATTCATCGTTATCAAGCGAATATCCCCTAGAAAAGATCGCGCGAAATGTCGATTAAGCCAAGTTATAATCATGTGTAATGTGACATATCAATACTTTACGTTCAAAACTTAAACTCTCAAATCCTAGAGTTAATTTCGTCCTATCTGTGCTTAAAAAAAATTCAAATAAACAAATTAAAACTAACCTTGTAAGCTCATCCCATATGTAATTCCAAAAATTTGGCACGTCCAGGCATTCCTTATTACCATGTTCTTCCCAAGGACAAGGTGATATGTCCGAGCTTGCTTCTTGCACTTCTTCTCTGAATCTATCAACATCTAACTCTTCTAATTCACTGCTATCATCATCGTTACCAACATTTGCCCTTAATTTCCGGAAGCGAACTCCTTCTCTGGTATTAAAATTCATTTCTATGTCTATATGAATAACTTTTCCATAGCTGCAATATTGAAAAAGTAATCATTCATCAATAGTCCAATCTCCTAACTAAAATACAATTTTCATAACAGTAATGTGAAATCCTCAATAATTACTGTCCCAGAAATTACTATCAAAAAAATGGTTTTATTTGATTTTCATCTTCCCATATGCCATCCGAGACTTAGTTTTGCAAAATCAATAACCATAAATGGATGCGAGAAGGAGGAAATGGAACTCTGAATTGAAATTTGCACGTTAGCAATCATAATAGCCAAATACTATTCCGTACATAGAACATCGGATTCAATGGGACTCGTAATCTAAAGTAATATTGGTAATACTAAAGTTTTATGAAACACTTAAAAAAAAGAAACTAACACAGCACAAAGAATCCAATAGAGTCAATTACTATCAGAAGTCCGATTAAATAGAAATGAAGCAATTTGCATTAGCATAATCGATGACCCAATCAGCGTATGACCGAATCATCAGTACTTTATCTTTCATCCATCCACTACTTAGCTTGACAACCTTTTTCATTAAAATCATTTGCGCACCGCCTCACATCGTCGACATTTCAATTACAGGCAACTCGAGTACAAACCTCTGGTCACAATGCGGTCAGTTGGCTTTCATTCTCTCTCTTTCTTCCCATTGCAATTTGTCACCTGTAATTTTCCAGGAGTATCGACGTATTTCTTGACATTAAATTAGATTTCGAAGGAACCGATGGATGGAAATGAAACACTGTGAAATAGCATAAAAGCGCCAGCTGCAAGCTTTTCAGATGTTTCTGTTCTATTTCACACAACACATCACTTTCATCATTTTATTTGTCAGGAAAGCCATAGAATAAGTTTTAACACTTGCGTCCATCCAACATCAAAAAGGTGCAAAATAGCCCAAAAAACTATAAAGCTTCTTGAGAAGCAGAAAAGTGAACTGATTCTGTTGATGGCAAATTCCTATCAATTTTATTAAATTATAGTTATATGAAAAAAATCATCTATCAATATTTTTATCAGTTGAGAGAACAGGGAAAGAAATTCTTTTAATTGAAAAGATTGGATAAAAAGTTTATTATTTCAATTATGTTTTTAAATAGCATATGAATTCAGATCAATTATTTATGCAAACGGAGTGCTAGAAATTTTTATCCCAAAATTTTCATCGTATTTCAATTTTGTTAGCGTTTTTTCTAAATTCTATTTGAGATAAAGATTTTAGTTTTCGTTCGACTCAAGTTTTTCCATCCCATTTTCAGAATGTCTTTGTTACTATCATTAATCTCAAATGCATAATGTAAAATGTAAATGCATTTTGCAAGTGAATCAGGTAAAAGATAAATTTGATTTGGCTGTCAAGTTAACATGCTTTGTAATTTGATTGTTCTGGATGAGCAATAATACAGTAATAATGCAATTGCCAAATTTAATCTTAGAAGGATTTGAAATTCCTAATTAATTGCTCATAACAGAGGCGTCATCTATGGAACTAAATCGATTCTGATAACTTCACATTCAAAAGGAGTCTCCGATAATGCAATACGAGCTCTCTGTTTCATACTCTTCTGATCAAATAGTTATTTGATATTTTCACGAGTTAGTATCAAATTGACAATAAGCTTCCTTTTTCAAAACGAAAAATTGAAATATTTAAATTCTAAATATGAACCGTTTCAAAGACACCGAAATTTTGAGTAATAATTAAATTTGAATAATTCATTAAAAATTTTATTACGCCAAACTTTTCATGACCTTACGAACTAAGTTATTTATTCCTTAAGATAACTGAAAAGATGCGAAAACAAAAGAAATTCGTTTTATCAAAAAACATTTGCCTTACCATGATAATATTAATTTAGTACCTGGCTCGCATTGCTTAAATTTAAAATTTTTGATTGAATGTGGTTTCTAGACATTATTAATTGTGAAGTGTGAAGGATTTCGGATTAAACTTTAAAAGTGAGTCAGTAATTCTTGACAAATATTTTCTTTATTACTTTCCATCACTTTAAATCTTACAGATATAACTCATTTGGTGTGCTGATCTTTCATTTATAAATCCGACTACATGTCTTCCTGTATCCGTTATAACACCTAGTGATCAGAAGAATCTTTTACAGAAACAAAAAAGTAAAAAATTAGCAAATGAAGTGTTAGCTTTTTCATATTACTGATAAAAATCGTCATTTCAACCAACAGATTACATTTAATTTTGATTTGTTGACAAATCGTTCAAGCCACCAAACTGTACTAATTGAATTAAATTTTTAAATATTTACTGGAAACTTTACATGTTTATATTTACTTTACTTATGTACATCTTAATCCTCCCAGGGTTTAGCGTTGACGTACAGCACTTTATTGCATTTAACATCCATTGATACACAGTACTATCTTCAGCAATTCATTTTAAAATTATTTTCCTCTTGATAGCAATACTGATAAAAATTAGGTTAGTTAACTTCAATTCAGCATTGTCCTCCAGTTCAATTTTCAATTTCTTCTAATCGAATCAATCTGTTCGATCTCGTCGAGATTGATTAAAATATCCAGCCTCTCATTATAAATGATTCGGTAGATATATGAAAGTGTTACAAGAAATTAATTGTAAGCAGCTTAAAACTGGGACTGTATTTTTGAAGTTATTGAGGGAAGAAATGAAATTTAGAGATGTTGGTCGAATTTGAATGGAAATATACAAAATCTATTAAAATTTTCGATACTCTTGTCCATTATACTTCAAAGATTACTGTTGGTTCATCTTTCAATTTATACAAATTTAAAATTTTTTCAAAGATTTATATTGTCATTATCATTCGGCTGTATGATATCACAGAAAGCTGCACTACGGTAATCAGGGAACATTGTAAATACTAAATCCAACACAGCTTATTTTCCCTCTGTTTTTCCAAATAATTCTCGGATCAACGTAGGACTATTCAAATGAATATGACCTCTTACTGTCCCTCACTTCTTGTAAAATTATTTAACTTTGGCTATCTCTATCGCCAAAAAATTGTTGATTAAATTGATATAAGGAGAGATTATGTGCTAAAGATGTCATTCAGCTGTTAGGTGAACGGAGGTCATTTGCAGTTATGTCCATTCAATAAGAAACGAGGGAGTGAGATGTCAGAAAAGTTTTTGGTGACATTCCAAATGTACTCTTGACAAAGCATCTCGAATCGACGAAGGTCATTCTTCGACCGATCAAGATGCTGATCTGCAAAACTTCCTTTCTCCTACCAACCTTCTCTTCTCTTATGAATTAACTTCTTTCAATTTCTTATTTCTGCCACTTCCTTCCTTCTCCACAGAGATTCCCCCACACTAACCTGGAACCGGTCCTTTCTTCTTTCGCATGGAAGCATCAATACGTATTGTTCTTTTTCGGGAAATGATACAGCGGCGCAAGGGTGCGAGTGCGCAAATGGTCGTCTTCAGCCATATTCTCATCCTATATAATGTTGCCGTATCATGAAGTTTGTTCAGAAATTAATGCAAATTGGGCGTTCAAACACCCATTTTCAACAACTCGATGCTGAACCTAGACCCGCTGGAAATCCATCTTCCATTTTTTCAGGTAATTTCCTGTTATGATAGTTTTATTTGAAGGTTTTATTATCGATTTTTGCTACAATTCATTGCTGCAAAATACTATTCACTAAACAACCAGAAATGAAATTTTGCGGATAACGTGAAATTGTCACAGTGGAATGGAAGATGACGTAACGGAAAAACACGGAATTTTTCTCAGAAATATACTCTTATTAATGATGGAATTCAAGCATTAATTCTTCATCGGTGACTCTGAGTAATTTTCCCATTTTTTGAATCTGAATTTCGAGCATTTTTTTTTCGGGAATTGCTTACTACGAAAGATTACTTTGTTTTTTCCCTCCTTATTTTATAATCGTAATTTACATTACAATGACAATCATCATCATTGTTTTTGTGAACACAAGGAAGTCTTTTATTCAATAATAAAACGATTTAATTCATTTAAAAAGTAAATAGAAGTAGAAGAAGGCGTTACTTTTCTTAAATTTTTTAAGGAGGTCCACCACCATCTTATCGTTCATCAACAAACGCTGATGACAGCGCTACGTTCAACAGTACAGAATCATCCAGCGTTGCAGTACCAACCTATTCCACCAATCGACGTAATTCCTGGATTAATTTAGTGGAAGGCAATGAAAATCTATGCAAGAAAGATTTACAACATTATACAGAACCGTTATACACAACAATTTGTAGTGCCAACATTACAATGCCCAGCTGTTACACGTGGCCTCGAAATGTTTACAGAAATAATTATCAGTTCTCGGAAAAGTATAATTTAAGTGGACGATATTCGAAACATTTTACACCCTTTTATGTATTGAATTCTGTCGGTGATCCAATTGCCATATCCAAATTGGAATTAACCGTAAGTTATCAATGCTTTTCTTAATCGTTTGCTTTTATTAAATTAATGAACAAATGAGTTGGCAATAATAACTTTTTTGCATGCTTATATTATTGTATTTACTTGTTCATGAGTTCATTTTTTAAATCTTTACATTTTTCACTATTTGAACGATTGATTTATTACTACAGATACAAGAAGAACTTGACAGAGGCCTGAAAACATATTTCATAGTTCATGAAAGTATTATGTACAATGATTTCATATTTCAAGTAATAACGTGTTTTTTAATTGAAGAGTTAAGCATTTTTTCTGTCTCTTCTATTGTTCTCTAATTAATTCATACATAAATAAGTTTTGCAGCGAAAAGAGTGTACGAAAAGTACATTGAATGCCCGTCCTTCTGTTTATTTTTTACTAACACAAACTCAGTATCTGCACTTTCAATCTTCTGAATGTCGAATTCGATGTGCTTCTTTCGCACATAATTAGCTCTACAATACTTAAATGTCCTCTTCGCGTACAACGGATAGATTTACTTATCGAATAGTTGAAGGAAAGCTGAGATACGAAGAGAGGAAACTTCTGTTTGTATAGTTCACTCATTCGTGGAAATGACTTTTTACGAATGTTTGCATTTCATTTAGAGGGGAGAGAGAGAGGAGAGAAAATAGTAAGAGAGAAATAGGGTTGAAGATGGACTGAATAACGTATATGATAAAACAGAATGAAAGATAACATCTGAACTGTTTCAGTTTTTGCTTTCTTGCACTGCTTTTTGAATATTAAACAGTGATGATAGAAAAAAGGGAGCAAAAATGCTGTGAAAAATATGAAAATTATCACGAAAAGGCTGCGAAATCAGGCAGAAGAAAGTATCGGAAGATCACTATCTATAGGTTTACTTGACCTTTACCACTAGTAAGTGAATAACAACAAATTGACTAAAAGAGAGGAGAGATAAAAATAATCGCAGAATACTATTATTTTGGTTTAAGTTGGACTTTGTGTTTTGTGAAGTTTACTTATTTACTCTCAGAAAGCATCGGGAAAAAAAAATAAATGCTTGGAAATCTATATGTTAACGACAATTTCACTTGTTCATCTTATCCAGTGATAATTTTCATATTTTTATACGTTATTTGCAGCATGTCCTTCCAGACTAGTGTACAAAACAGACGAGAGTATTCGATTCATGGTATTGTCGTCTAATTTACCTCTTTCCTTCCAGTCATTACCGAACTCTTTTCACCCTTGACCTACTTAGTGTTTCTTTCTCCTTTTCACAGATAATGAAATTAAATGATGTGCTTTTTCTTTCATTAATCCGCAATTTTTTGTCAACCATTACTGCAATATCCAACATGTAATATTCAGATTTTATATCGATTCAAATTCTGAAGTACCAAATAAGCTCTTAATTCTTAGGTGTTTATATTTCTTTTCGATTTATATTTCCGCAAATTCTTCGAAGCTACTCAAACCAACCTTTCGGCTAATTAGCCGAAAGGTTGGTTTGAGTAGCTTCGAAGAAGATGAAATATTTACAAATGATCATCATGGAAAAATTATCGAAAATCAGCTAATCAAATCTTTGAACAAATTGGTTTAACAGCTGCTTGGAAATATTTAAAGTACAATAATTGATTGATATTTGAGATCCAAACAATCTTTACAACTATAAAAGTCTTCCAAAGCACATCACTTAAGAATTTATTCTCCAAAGCATATGGTTTATTAAGAAATTCTGCTAGATGTCTCACATTCTGCGATTCCCTTCAAACTACTTTTTTTTCATTTTCAGAATTGTGGCTCATTATGTAAATTAAATGATGCAAAAAAGTTGTCAACAGACTTTCCGAAACGCGATCGAATGAATGAACTGAATCAGTGGTTTCGAGAACCAAAGAATAAATCTTGCGCGTTTATCATATTGTTTTTAGTTATTACATGTTGCATTATAGCATCCATCTCACTTCTCAATGAAGAATTCATGGTAAGTTTTTTTAAAAAGTTTTAAAAAATTAAAACACGTAACACGTAGGTGTTATTTCCATCAAGTTAAATTATTCCATTGTCAACCGACTTCTGATAATGAATCTTTCTCTGAAACTTTTGACATTTTAAAAAATTTGCTAGATATTGCTATTCTATTCTAATTTTTAGTTTGAATTTTTCCAAATATTATTTTTTGAAATCTCAAAAAAGTGCAATTTTCTATAGAAGTTAATTCTTAAAACGCAATACATTCTTTTCATATTACTTTCTATACTTAACATTAAAAAATTCTATTAAAAAGGTTTTCTTTCTTTTGCTCAAATCAAAAAGGAGTCAATTTCTTATTGCAGAAATATGAGATTGGATTGAATTGCATTTTACATATGTAAGCAAATTTTAAAAATTTCATATTAGCTCAGTCGTCAATTGTGTTCAAATTGAATTTTATTCTTGAATTCTCTAGGAAGAACCGCGAAAGTTTTCTTGGATACCGCCATTTATATTTCGTAATCAGGAAGGGAATTCAACTATAGTCAAAATGTATCAGAATGGTGACCAAGTTAGATTCGAGATACTGGGAAACCTTCCAATAAAAAATAACTACATTGCCATATATGATTTTACTGTGGTGAGTTTGGCTTTCGATAAGTATCGAATTTTTGTATTTTATAGAGATATAGAAAAGTATAAATATCATGAACAGGAAAGAAATCACCGGTAACTTGTTCTAAACTGATCAGCTATTATCAACATTTGCCGGTTCAAGACATTTTTGAAAAACCGGTTCAAGACATTTTTGAAAAACTGGTTGAAATTATCAGAATAAATCTTTATTTTTCACTCTTCAATAGTTGATCCTTTTATGTAGTATAAAGGAACATTAGTAAACTCATTATTCATTAAACATTTTATGATTCAATTATCTCAAAAAAATTCTAAATGAATGTAAAACTTTTGGCAAGCTCTAGCAATATTCATTCATTATGGAAATTAGTATTCATGGGTTCTCAAAATGTTTATTTGAACTTAAAAGTAGGCTATTTTTCATCAACTGTAACATGAATTTAATGCAGCTTTTAAAATTTAATCTTGTAAATAAAAAGATTAATCATTGGCAGTGTCCTTTCGATTTATATTAATAGAATTACAGAGAAGAATAGCAATAATCGACTCAACTCTGAGAGATAATGGTAAAAATTTAGTTTGCTTTGTGATGAATATGAATATTTCAACAATGCCCGATAAATACTCTCTTGAAATTGGTGCACAGAATGCTTTCAAAGTTTGTTTTTTATTTCATTATTGGTTCAGCTTGTAAAGACTCCATTTGATCATTTTCATTGTCCAATCAGTCCCATACATTCACGTATGTTTCAATTCTGTTATTATTTTAAAGCGTACTGAACAAATTCACGGATGGCAGGAAGCGTGGAATTTCTTGCCTAGTTCATATTTCGGTAATTCTTCCATACTTTTTGATCCACTTATTCCTGAATGTAATGGTGCACGATGGATCTTGCTTAATTATACCAAGTCTGAGCAAAGAGGTATATTTTTCATTTTATAAGCTAAAATACTAAAATGTAATTCTTCAGTTTTTTAATCTAAAAAATATGTAGATCCGGTAAATTCTAAGATTCTTCTAAAATGCAAGTTAAACTCCTAGATATTTAATGAAAATGACGAAATATGCAACAGTTCGGAACTATTAATGTGAGACTTGGAAAACTATCTAATTCAGGAAAGAAATGTAGCGATTGTTATGACTTCTGTTTACCGGAGCTCGGTATTGAAAGAGATCATCTGAGAGCAGAAACACTTCTAAATATTATACGCCGTGATTGCTTCTATCTTTTCATACCGGAGTGGCGTTCCTTTGCAGCTGCGTACAGCGATAAACAAAATGATTACGATTTCCAACAACTTTATTACCAAGGTTAATCAGTCTTCAAAACTTGAGTGGAACTTTAAATTGAAAATAAGCATGGACAATTTTCCGTTGTATCTAATTTTCCATTACATATAATGGAAAGTCGGATTTCTAAATGAAATTATTATGCAAATCTTTGAAATTTCGATGTTTTTTAACATCATAAAAGGACGGAACACTGTCAACCAAATTTTGCAGATCAAAATCGTATAAATAGTGGTAATGGCAACATGAGCAGCAGCGATAACAATAGCGGTAATTATAGAAGTCGTCCTAATGAGATACAAAATGTTATCGATGGAATTGTACAGCCGATCACTGATCAATATCGAAATTTTGAATCTAAGTGGATTTCTCTGCAGGAAGTACCACGTAAGCCTGATAAACCCATTTCGATTTGCATTTTATAAAGTATGTCATTCCTATAATCATTACCTGAACAGATAATGATTATAATGATCAACTGCTCGATAATTATCAATTTTTTAACTGATAAGTCAAGTAGAATAATATATTCTGCTTGACTCATCAGTGCTTACTTAAAACGAAAGTTTGTGATTTGGAAAATTACTGTTTGAGAAATGCATCTAAATTGAAGCAATTAGCTAGAATATTCCATGAAAGCAAAAATTAATAACTATATTTTCCAACTATATTTACAGAACAAATTTCAAACTCAGGCATGGATCAAATGAGCAACATTGGATCAAATGTACAAAATTCTCTATCAAATGCTGTTCAAAGTATTCCTGGAATGAGAAACAATCAACAGCAACAGATAGCGGATGAAAGCTTCACCAAGAGTATGTCACCGAGCATTTACAATAATTTCAATTTGAATACCAATACTAACAGCTTTGATAACCATCAGACGAGAAATGTATTTGAAATTGGAAAGAACGATTTTTCAAACGAAAGTGATAGGACGAAGTCTTTACTTTCAATGTCACCAGACAATTATCCAATGCAAATCGAGCAAGATTCCTCGTCTGCTTTGGATCATAAAAATTCTTTCACCAAACTCCTGCAATCTTATCGAAATGATGTTTTCGGTGGCAGCAGCAGCACTGGACAGTTCTCTTCGGCGACTAAATTTGGCGGACAGCCGAATGAGTATAATTCGCAACTGCCCAGTGGTCAACTTTTCAGTGGTCCATTAAATACATTGGTTAACTTTATTCCATTTCATTAATTAAATATGATTAAAAATAGTGCAGTTAAGATTTTGTATGGTAGAAAAAGAGGGGAAGAGGTAGAGAAGAGAGAACGTAAAGAAAGTTTTATGACCAATAAGAACAAGTGTGTTTGAAAATTAGATACTTTTATTAAAATACCTTTTACCACTAGCATATGAAATTGCGATGAAAATAGTAATGAGGAAATTAAATACACACTAGAAACTTATTTAAATGAGAAAATATATAGTCGAAATCAGGTTATAGTAATTTCTTCTAGTTTCGTACTCGTATGTTTTTGTTTTCGCAGTTTATAAACTGTTGAAAAACTTTCAGATATTATTTTCAGAGCATTGATGGAAAGAATAATCAGCTAAAAAGTGTTTATGATCAATCGATTGTACATGTTAAAAGCATCTCCAAACAATTAAACTATCATACTCCACAACTTGGAATTGATGTTCACATGCAGCAAGCAGCAAATATTAAGCCGAATGATCAGGTAAACTAAACTTCTCTTATAAAACTTTTATAGCTTCATTTATTCCTTCATCATTGTTAGTGGCGTTAGATTTATCTGTATTGCAGAATATTGTAAGAGTAATATGATATGAGATTGAATAAAGAAGAAAAGATCAAAAAAGAAATAAACAAAACTTTTTTCTTTATTTTTTAATTTCCTTATTCGATCGTCAATCATTAAAATTTCTTTTCCTTTTAGTAGATAGAGAAAAAGCAAAAATTTAATTACCGTAATTGGAGCTGCTTAAATTCTTTCTTCAAAATGAGCGGATTTTCATTATAAAAATTATTTAATAGGAAAAAAATAAAAGAGAATGCAGGAAGATAAAACTAAAAATAAGAGACTAAAGGTCAATTTCTTTTTAACATTTGTGTCATCTGTTTATCAGAATAATCTGTCGAAGTTGAAATCGTTTCTCAACAATTTACATTAACTTTGAAGTAAAAATTCTCACTCATGTAATCGTTTCCGTCATCGCGCACTGTAAGCACGATTCGTATCCTGCTAGACGAGAAAATGTTTTATTCTATTAAATTATTATAATTATGAATAGCTAAGTGAGCAAAAATTCAACAGAAATAAGCTGAGAAAACTACACTGATTAACTTTCTCTAAATATTTTCCTGATAGAGTAAAACGAAATTATAATTTATGCCCCAACGTTCTAATAAAAGCTCGGATTTGGATTTCGTTTCATAAATCTCGAAAAGGATTTATATTCTTTCCTTTGCGTAGTTATTTTCTTATTCTTCAGGACAATGATTCAGGAAATCAGCAGTCAATCAATGATCAGGGATGGATCACTGTTGGTTAAAAAAATATTAATGTCGCCTTTGAGTAATTACTTCCTAGTAATAAGCTAATTCTTTTATACTTCTATACTTTTGAAAACGAAAAAATAGTATTTTAAAACATTCACGTTCTTCCATTTAAAACAAACCTACATTAAAGGAGAAGTGAAACTTCCAGGGAAAGAAATATTGCTCGTCAAGAACTCACCCTTCCTCAAATTTTATTTTCTTATTGTTAAATTTATAAAATCTGTGTCTAGCTCCCGTACTTTTCCAATTATTATCAAATATTTTATTATTCATTTTATTTGTACATAATAATGACGATAATGTGTTTACAAATGTCTGCCAATAGTTTGAGTTCTTTCACAAAAACAGGAACAACGATATTTTTTACGCTGGAACATTTTTTCTATAAATTGCTCATTTTAGTTTATGCTCAAATGCAAAACAGAAATTAAAACTGTCTTGAAATTCTATTTATTGAACATTCTATAACATCTTTTTACAAAGTTTATTTTTTAAACCTTATTCATAATTTGAAGAAACGAGTAAGACAATAAGACCTTATTGTAATATCAATCATTGAGATAATGAATAATGAAACTTATCCAAACTCTAAAAAGCAAGTGGAATACTTAAAAAAGAATAACGTCTTCCTTACTCTCTTCAATCATACATATGGCCAACGCTGCAACAAAAAGATTTGTATTCCCATTGCGAAGATTCTCACAATAGTAAACTATGCAATGTCTCAAATACAATGGCTAATCAACAAACCAATAAAAAAATCAATGAAACAAGGAAATCTTACTTTTATGCAACGAAATTAAAGTAATCAATCCGAAGATGCTGGAAATCTTATCTTTTACGATTATCCAAGATCTAGTAAACCGATTTAGAGGAGCAAAAGAAGAATTAAGAATTATTTCATTTGACAAAAAGACGTCGAAATCACTTCTTTCAATCTTACAATAAAGTAAAAATCAAGATATAAATTAGAAAAACGGGAAATATAATGTCCAAATGATAGACTTGCTTGAAAAACAAATTACAAATATCTAAATTAAATGATAATGATTTATCGTCCATAAGAAACCACTGTCAATTAAATGTCCAAAAAGCTAGTGGAATATTTATTGAAGCTGATTTCTTCAAACTTATTCGGCCAGATAAACTCCAAATTTGGAATTGGGATTTTCCCTACTGCAGACGAATGATAGCAGAGAGTAAATACATAAATAGATGCTACTATTTTAATTCGAATTGCCAAAATGAAATCAGCGAAAAAACTAGAGGGAAATTATATTAATTAGCAAATTTTTTTTACTGCAGATTTTTGATAATCTCAATCAGTGCTAAATATGAGTACCATTAAAATATTACTATTCACTCTCAATCTGGTGACACACTGCTTCGTAATTACCATCAAAAAGGAATAAATTCCAATCGATCAATAAAACTTCATCAAAACTTTCACAAATATATTCGACTAGTCATACGATCCAGAAAACACTTTCATAATTTTTATAATTCTGTATGAACGATTTTTGTTTCCAAATAATTCTCCAGTTTCTTAAGTTTACGTTGTAAACGTTTATTCTCTTCCTCGATGCTACTAACATCTTCATCGAATACATTGAGTTTGCCCAATTTTTCTTGTTGTTTCTTCATTACCTTAAGTTCTTTATCATGATACTTCATCTTCTCAAGACGCTTATCAAAATGATTCAATTCTATTCGTATTGATTCCAATTCTAGAGTGGTAAAGTTCGGATTTTGCACTGCCTAAATTAAACACAAATTATTATTTTATGAACTCAGAAAAACTCCTACGACAATGTAATTTCTAAAGTCAAAAATAAAAGATGCATAAAAAATAAAAAGTGATACAGAAGATTGGATAACTGGATAACTGTTACTGCTACACAAAAATTATCAGCCCATGGCTTTAATCAGTTCATTCCGCTAATAAAAATTGAAATCAGTATTTATAAAAATTGAAAAACCAAACTAAGGAAACTTTTCAATACCAACCAAACGCCACAAATTTTCCACTTTTTCATTGATGAATATTTTCTGCGACATTTCTGCAACTTTTTGACGTAATTTATCATATGAATCCATAATGTTATTATGATGCATTTTAAATTCTCGACTTAACTTGTCGCTCATTTCAAAATGATTTTCAATTAAACTATTATCACTGAATTCGTTGAACAGCACCGTCTTCTGTTTATATAGCTCTACCTTTTGTTCATGATCTTTGAGTTCCTTATGAAGAGCTGAAAAAAATGGCTTAAAATGTAAAGCCAAATCGAAATTTTAAGTGATTGATTTGCTTTAAATAGCTATAATTCTTAATTTCATTACCGACAAGTTTTATTTAGGATACTGACATAAACATATAATACTAAAAGAATCTACTTTCTAGTGCGGCTTTAGAAAAACGCGAATTCTGCGCAGCATGCCAAAGTTTTTGCAACTTCGGATCTTTGAATTTCTCTGAAGAAGGAATAACATTTTTCTCTTGCTCTTCACTCCGCCATTTATATTTCTGAAATTCAGTCTTTTCGATGATTACAATTAATTCAGTTTCTATTCCAACATCTTAACTCCATCTCATAAAATTCAAAAATTGAAAGTAAATAAAAATGATGCACATGATAGATACCGCAGAAATGCACATATCTCATAAGCGAAATATTTCCAAGTATATGTACCTTCATATAAGCATCCACTGCTGATTCTAAATCATATTTCTTTAAGAGTTGTGTCAACTTATTATCCACCTCTTCCAAAACTAACTCCTCATTTTTTATATTTCTTGCTTTTGCAGATAAATAAAGCGAATCAAATTTATCCAATTCATCCTGAAAATAATGTAAGGAAACAGATAATAATTTATACTTCAGGAATATCAAACAGAAATTTTAGTTATGACTCTGCCGATGCGTAAAGATTCTCGCTTTAAAAAATTTTCTACCAGTCTTACCTTCAAACGTTTGATCATTGCCTTATCACTAAGATGATGTATAGCTTTAGACCAAATAAAATTCAATTTATTAATGCGAAACGACACATCCATCCATGTGTTCGAATCTGCTCTCAAGAATAACTGCATCCAAATCGATAACATCAGTGATAATGTTATCCTTACCAACATCATTTCGCAAAACAAATTACCACAGTATCATTACACTTAAAAAATAAATACACCTTATAGACCGTGGATAAAACGTGCTTCAAAACATAAATCTGATCAAAAATTAATCACTTAAATACACCACAAAAACGCACTTGAATTTGCAAAAGGGTTGGATGATCGCATCAAAGGAAAATCTAACGGTATTGAATTCTATCTAGAATTTGATATGAACACTCCGCCAGCCTATCAAACGCCAACACCTTATGCATTCCAAAGCAACCTTTTGTGAAACAACTGTTAAATCACGGCCCATAAAGTCAAGAAACTCTAAAGAAGCTGTTCTTATCATCGATGAGCTCTTGGCTCTTTTCTTAAGAATAATTATGGCACTTTGAGCAGGAAAATCCCAAGAGTTTAAAGAATTTCTAACTCATTTCAATTTTCAATTTACATTTTAATTTATAAACTAGTAATTCCTATTAAACTATTTTCGCAAATAAGGTTTCGGTACCAGGTCATAATATTCTTCCTTAGCACTAGTTTTCCATAATGGTCATCATTATATAAACAAATCAACTAATAACCTTAATAACTTATCAACATTTGATATGACTTGTTTATCCATTCTAATTTCTCTCAGATTAATTACATTTCCATGTAAACATCCCCATCTTTATAGAACACAACAATGCTTATCAAATGTAAATATCCCCATCCTTGTAATTCTCCACCTACACAATTCTATCTATAAAAGACCATGATAGCAATGCTAGGCAACAGAGTTTCGAGAGTTAGCCATCTTTTAATCACAGTCGCTGCTCTATCATTTCATTGCTGTTTTACAAAAATGAAATATCTACGGTGGAGAAATTATTTAAAATTTTTGAAATAAAATTCCATTCTTCTTCTTCCAATCTAGTTATCCAACTTTCTATTAATTGGTTGTTGCAAATCTCCTTCCCATCAATAAAAGCTACTAATTTCAAATCTTCAACAAAACGAGGAATTATTCTAACGAATGAAGGAACAACAGCCTCGCAGATTAAATTGTCTGTGAACCCAAAACCCAAAAATTTCCAAGTCAACTTTCACGACACTTAGAGCTTTAAAGCTTATGAACTAAGAGATATTAATTTTCTTAGAATGACAATTTAATTGTGGAACTATCAATTGACTTCTAAAAAATGTGGTGAATTTAAAGAAGAAAGACTTTAATATCTGCCCTTTCAGAGTATTCCTTATATCATATTATCAGATTTTCAGTACTACAATTGCTACTTTAAATCTAAAAGACGAACGCGAAAAGCTGTGATACGTTCGTACTTCTCTCACGGATTTCTCTTTAAATCCGAATTTCCCCTTATTTCAGCTGTTTTTTCTCCGTGCGCTGAGCGCACCCTTCGTTCATATGGCATATCGAATACGATTGGATGCGTTTATCACTTTTTCAATTGTAGCAATATATCTTTGTACTCAACAAAACAAAATGTGAACACTGAATTTAAATGAAACTCTATGTGAATTAAAATTCATAGATCTAGAATTTATGCCAGCATTTGTGAATTTAGTCCCAGTTTCCGCCGCTATAGTAGTGATTATGGAGATGTTCATCACTGGAATCTTTCCATCCATCTCCACGTTCGCTATTGTCCCATTCCTTAGCGCTTTGCTTCCAAGCACCGTGATTATGGGCATGTCCATCGCTATTTTTGCCGTGTGCGACTTTGTCCCAAGCAGAATGTGCCAAACCGTGATCAGCATCTGCATGTTCATAACCTTTCTTAAAGCCATCACGATTGGCATCTTTTACATGAGCTTCTTTCGCTGCCTCGTGGTCATAACCTAAAACGCACTTTCAATCTGAAATTAAAGCCTTGTTTTTCACTTCTTGAAATCAAACTCGTCAAAAAATTTCAATTGAAATTTATATAGTTCTAAAATCTACAGTTCTAATATTCAGAATTGTATGTTCACTCACCGTTGGTTCCCCAATATCCTTTAGAGTAGAACCCATATGGCCCCAATCCCTGCGTAAAATATGAGTATTTTTTGTGTCCTTCGGCTCCTTAAATAAAAAACAGGATGTTTACATGAAATTCTTGAAGCTTAAAATTTTGCGTCTTTTCTAGAATATTAACATTTTTAATTCATTCTTAAAAGTAAAATTCGAAATCAAATTTTAAATTTTAGGCTCCTTCTCACCAGAAAGTGCATGTTCTCCAGCTTCTAGTGCATCAACAACATGTTCATCGGCAATTTGTTTTGCAAATTCGGAAAATCCATCTGCAGCGCCCTTACTTCCATATGCAAAACCGTTATGATTTCTGTTACTGTAGTGGTGTCCTCTATCGCCGTACTCGTCTCCGGTAACTTCCCCACTTTTTAATGTGATAAAACTACCCCAAGCAGTGCCATCTTTATCCCAATGTTCTCCTGAATATTCGACAAATTTTTGAAATCAATGTAATTCTAAAGGACTCGAAAGTTTGTTTGATATTTGCGGCTGTCATTGCATAATGCACACTCTTGCTCATTACTACTAAGATCAGAATTGAAAATAAACTGGAATAATAGAGTTTAAATCCAAACAATAGTGCATCATTCAGATGACTTAATGAAATATTCAATATTCAATCTTAATTGATTTCATCCAGCTAATTACCAGGTGACCTACCGATGTCCCACTCACGAGCAGGTTCGTGATGAATCCATTTGGAGCATAATGCATATTGTAATAGAATAATGAAGTACAAGGCGAAAGTGGTGAAGTCGAGCATTTTCGTTTCTTTGGCGGAAAAGATACTTGAGAGAAGAGAAGCTTTCGAATACCGCTGGATGCTTGACGGCAAGTCTTCTGTTTGTCGATTTATATCCATTTGTAAAAGAAGGTCAATGTAATTTTCCAGCGAAATGAATTCCAGCCAGTTCTATGCTTTTTTCCCCTCTCCAACCTACAATTATTTATAAAAGCGACATTTCAATGTAATATTCAACTAATGCTTCATCTCTCTATCTTACATTTTTATTTCTTCATTGAATACAAGTTTTACGTATAGTTAATGACAGGCTGTAGTGCAAAAAAAAGAAACAAGAATCTTTTATTATTGTCAGTATGCAAAAAAAAGTAAAGCAATAAACGTAGAAAATGGCTACGACAGTTATTCAGTGGAATATATATGAAGAGCCGAAAAATCCTGTCAGTAAAATGTCAATGAAATTTGTCTAAGAAATTGTATTTTTCGACTTGGACTTTTAATTGTTCTCCTAATTGATAATAATATGCACATTTTTGAAATAAATAACAGAAACCGCTAAATGCAATCGAGGAAGTCGCCAAAGTAATTTTTATTATGCAATTCTATTACTCGTTATTGCTGGAAATGTTTTACTACTTGCTTTTAACGAGTGATCGTAAAGCCGAAATGTTTCCAATTAAAGAAAATCGTTTATAAAGTCGAATATAGACTAGGCACTGTAAAGCAATATCATAATGTTCAATGAGTTAAAGAATACCTTAGCTGTATCGAGCCAAGATTTATTTTTGATGTAACGGTAAACGGTATAAACTGTATTTCTCAGCCACTTTCTCGGTTGGGATCATTCTATATACATCTTAAATGAATTTTAATTTTAATAGTCAAATTACACATTGTAAATCTCACTAATGCTCTTAATTTTCTAGGTACAGTTATAATACATAAAAATGAATCTATCAGAAATATACAATTACAAATAAATCAACAGTAAAAAAAATAAAAAAGATAACAGAGTTAGAAGCAGCGGAAACTTTATGGTTTATATTCATTCAAATTATCAAGGTATTCTGTATAACTGACATTTATGATAAGGACTTCACCATGTAATATATCCAACTTTACTGTTGTGTGTGTTCTTCATCTTATCATGCAAAGTCTCTAACTGGCTGTTTAACCATAGGATTACCTATTGTATTTATGCATGGCTCTCCAATTAATTATCTGAATGATTCCCATCATCTCTTTTACACTTCTAAACACTCAACCGTCTAATGTACATATATATATATAGATTCAGACTCAATCGACAAACAAACCATCTATTGCTTCTACGACTGACTTCTTCCTTACTCATCAAAAACCGAAAGGTTATATTCAAACAACTGTCTTGTAAAAATTGCTGTCAAATTCAATAAACCTCTCCATTATAAACAAAGTTTTCGTATATATCTGTATCACGATCCACAGATCTCTCAAACAACGAATGCTCACAACACATAGATGATACATACGAAACTTGGAAATAGACATGAAATCGCAATAATTAATAAGAAAAATTCAGAAGATGGAAATTGGTCGCTGAACGACGCCGAAAATTATGATATCATCATCGAGTATAGCAATAGCAATTAATGTGAAAAATGATGCCACTGAAGAAATAAAATGCCAAATATCGTGATGGTCGAAGTATTGGAACAGTATGCATTCTTTAGTGATAGCTCGATTTTGTGCTACTGTTAGCTGAATTTCAAAAGTTGATTAATATGGGTGAAAATCATTGCGAGACAAAAAACCTCATGATAAAATATTGAAGATCATCAAGAACGGATTGCATAATCATTTCTTTTAAATTTTTGGATGAAATCTTTTGAAATGAATACAAATAGGTAATTATGTCTGTTGTGAGTTCAATTCAACTTCTTACAAATCTCTTTTCATCCTTTCAATTTTTCAACAGCTCCAAATATTTTTTAGAAAATGGCATGGGATGGACATCAGTTAAGTACAGTAAATTTAGTGTTCACTTACAGTCCAGCCATTCTCGCCACGACTAAAAAAATAAAAAGCGGCAATCCAAAGTATAAATGATGTAATAGCATAAACGCAAACATATTTGAGGATAGTTTCACCACTAGTGATCTGCAATGATGACAACAAGAAGTTTATAAATTAAAATTTCAAATATTATTGATAAATAAATGGATAGGCTCAATGATCGGAGAACATCCATTGTTTCAAAAAACAATTTGCTGAAAGGAAAACTCAATGATCATCTTTATTAAAATAATTTTAGATAAATAATTCATTTTTTTACTGATTGATAGTTTAAAGTTTTATACGTAGAATGGAACCTACAACAGCAATAACTGAAACGAAAATAAATATCAACCCCAGTTTTGCTTAGAGAAATAATTAGCAATTTGCAGTTTTACTATTCATGTAAATCAAAAACTTGAAGCATTGAGGAGTAGCAATTCACTAGTTATGGAGAAGTAATTTTAATTTTCATCCTTCTAAAATATTCAGCTTTCTTTTAAAGTTTATTCATATACTTCAGAGGTTGCACATTCAACTTCTTTTCTTATAACTGCATAAATTCCATCCTCAGTGCTTTCAAGAAGAGTTCAGTTTCATAGTGAGGAATACAAATACAACAATCTTTTTTTTCTGTAGTATTTTCCAAATCGTCACTCAAATAAATTGAATTTATGAACTAAACTAATAACTATGATAAGTCATAAAACAGTCAACTTTTTATTTCTCATCTTAGAAGAAAGGAAATGAAACAGAGCCAGTGAAATTGTTCTCATTGTTTGCTCTTCAACACAGCATTTCTTATTTCTCAATTAGGAGCATAGAAATGATAAAGTTAAAGTTAAATAGATCACGAAAATCCGAAGAATTTAATTGTGAAGTATATTTTTAAAACTTTAACAAAAGCAGGACCAGAATTAAAATTATGAAGAGGAAGTGTAGGTTGTAGAATTATTATTAAAATTTTGTTAATTCATGACGTTAGAAGTGTAAATATTTAATACTTCCGTTTATTTCTCGTTGAAAGTCTATCAAATTCTAGGACGGAAAATTTAAGATGGGGAATAATTATTGCTGAAATTAAATTTAACTAGAAATGCTATTAAAACTCCAGTTTGACCTTGCAGGAAATGTAGTAAATAAAGTAGCCAGCAGTGTTAAGCATTATAATGTAAAGTGTAATGTATGATGTTTGCAGTAGACCTGTTTCGAATAATACTGCTAATGCAATATTGCATGCAGTGATGCATGCTAGTAATCTCCTGCAAAAACATTTCTTGAAGTTGAAATATAATTCTCTATTTTACAAAAAGCATCATGAAAAACATTCTACCATTCTTCAATGTTATAAAGCTTACTTGTAGGAAATAGAAAGAACTTTCATAAGAGTTATCCAAGAATTTTATTCAATTCATCTGAAGTTAAACTGACAGTTGTCATCAAAAAAAAATTAATATAGAAATTCTATAACAAATAATTTCCATCTGTACAATTTGTCTTGAAATTAAGTTAATTAATGATGTAAAAGTTTACTTTTTTAATGTCAAACTTTCATCTCTTCCATTTTCTGCGAGCAGTTGCCAATAACACCTCAACCATTTCCTCCAATCTCTATTCGAAACAGCTTCTAAAAAAATTAT
The DNA here is from genome assembly GCA_013365365.1 of Cruorifilaria tuberocauda. Classification (NCBI taxonomy): domain Eukaryota; kingdom Metazoa; phylum Nematoda; class Chromadorea; order Rhabditida; family Onchocercidae; genus Cruorifilaria; species Cruorifilaria tuberocauda. The sequence continues at coordinate 26,874 of JABVXU010000618.1, forward strand.
ATTTTAAGTAAAAGAAATCAATTCATATGGCACAACAACACAGTAGCTTAATCAATCCCAACTTAATCTCAAAGATCAACAAAGATTACCAATAGACGACTGGTTGCCAAATAATAAATGACACTGAAAAGTGATAAACAATAGCAATTCCGATATAAGAAAAATTCCTAATGTAAAGAGGTTATCTTTTAGAACCTGAAATGAATTAAGTAATGCTTTTATATCAACAATTTTTTATTTTCTCCTATATGAAGAGTCACCAATCTTCAAACGTAACGAAGAGAAGATTATGGTTTTGTACGTTGTCAATAAGTATTATTCTGTTCCAGAAACAAAAAATATTTGTAGTAGAGAAATCGTACGATATCATTTTAAACAAACACGACGTTTTTGGCATAAAAAAAACGGAATCATATCAAAATCCAACTTCAAATAAAATTCAGTGGGATGAGAAGGGAGCAAAAAAGCTTTCAGAATCCTACGCTATATTATTAGTGGCGAAAACTTATTATAACTTACATTGCTGATGAAATGGAAAAAAATGACAAATATAATTGACTGGAAGATTTCACTTAATGCAACTGCACCACGGCGAACAAAATAAAATCGCATCATCAGAAGAACCAAAGCTATTTCGATAAATAAGGTATCTAAAAATAGCCATTAAAATCACTTTATATTTGACGACATACGATTTGCACTTTTTTTTTCAAAATAGTTTTCAATTTCAAATGTTTTCAAAATAATTTATCGGCTATATCACGTAAGCGAAATATCCTTAAAAATACCCCAGAAAATTTTATAGCAATATTAACTGAATTGGAATACAATAAAAATCAGAATAACCAAACAGTTACCATTGTGAAAAGTCTGAGAATTTGGACAAATGTGATAAAATGCACTGGAAAGAGCCTCTAAACACATCATCAGACCAATATTTAAAAAAATGTTTGGGCAGTAATTGTATCCAGCACAGTGACGATATTTCCAGTACTTACAACTGCAGAGAAAATTTTGATATTTACACTTTAATAAATACGTTCAAATTTAACTTAAATTCTTTTAATAACCACTAATTGAAAATTTCGATAGCATAGTTAATATAGAATTTGCATTATCAAGGCAAGTCGTATTGAGAGATAGTTATCATAAAGAAGCATATTAATTTATCAGATCTGCTAAGTGATCGCAAAATGGTGACAAATGTCATGGAAATGAACAAATTAATAACTTCATGTAATGATTTCGAGATTTAACCTTGAACAGATATATGTAAACGCACCGACGATTGATCAAAATGATGAAAACGAAACCGAGCAAAAAATACCCAACATTACTATACATATGATTAAATGTCTGAAACGGTCCTAATGTGATCGAACATCCCATATTGTAATAACAAGTGTCCAAATTACCACTCATTGTCAATTGATCCTAAAATTTGACCCATGAATTTAACGAATATATGTATCTAATTAAACGTTGAACATGTTAGTTCGAAAAACTTGATTAAGAATAAAACTGAAAAACTGAGTAAAAACTCGATGATTAAAAATAATTTGTAGTTACTTTGGAATACACTTACCAAAAATAACGAGTGAAAATAGTACAGCACAATTAGCAATGAAGCAAAGTAAGATATATAAGTTTTCACATGCAACTGCAATTAGTAAAAAATATTATAAATATTAAAAGATGGAAACTGAATTTAATTATTAATTAAAGGATAGAAAAAGCATATATTTGGAATAATTTTTATCCCAGCTTTGATCTCTATTCCCTCATTTCTTTTTCTCCTCCTTTCAGTAATTAATAATAAGCTTCATATAAATAATTTGGAAAAACTTTCAGCTTGTTGAAAACTTTAAAGAAGTAATTTGAAAAGATTTTTATTTATCAAGAATTCACTTCAGAAGTTTGCACAATGATTTCATTATTATCCGTACTGATCATATGTTGTTCGACATTCCTCAACAATGCGATATCTGTAAACTGTTGCTCATCTACGCTTCGTCTCCTCTTGAACAACATGTATGTAATATATAGTATATAATGAGTATACAATACGAAATATCAAAAATACGTCAGAATTATCAGATGAGATGATTAAATTTCCCTAATATAATTTTGAAATCTGTCTTTAGGAAGCAATAAAATTCCACGATAACGAAACAAAAGAAAATGCTATAAAATTACGCTTTTAACAAGTTCCTCATCCATTTGAATATCTACAAGAATACTGCGTGTTTCCTGGAAAATTGGTATAAATGCTTGCACACTAATATTAATCAATATAGCAGTACACGATTAATTAAGTGTGCAAGTGTACAATGTAATCAATTATGTTTTCTTGAGTAAAAGCTAAATACAATTAACCTGATAAATGGAATTTGAAGATACTCCTGAATTGCCTTCACCTAGTAGATCGATTAACAGCATATCAGTTTCTTTTTGACTAAAAAAAGATTCCTTTACGAGTACATGCATGTCAATATTACGCTTAAGAACTAAACTCAATAACTAAAATATGCAGCTGCAAAACTTATTTGTTTTAAAATTCCTACAAATTTGTAAATATTTAAATATTTTTATTGTATTAAATAAATTTGTAAATATTGTATTAAATAAAATATTTACCAGGCAGGGAGATGTGGCATAAGTTTATCATTTGCAACGAAAATGATAGATAATATAAAATAAAACATCGTCATTATTATCAAAGGATATAATGAAATTGGTTGAAGACTGTTAAACTCGATATCGAATTTCTTCATGAGATTATGTTCTCCTAAATTCTTCAAAGTTTTCAAATACTAGAACAAATATATTAATAACTTGTTTCCCAGTCAGATTCAAATCTAAGTTCGATTTTTTCAAAGTTGCCTAAATTTACAAAAGCATTTCTTCTGGTAAGCAATAGTCTTCTATGACGGGCCGTTATATCTAGTATATTTCAATACTGAATCTCTTTTATGAAATTTAGAATGCAAACGCACGAGCAGGTGCAAATATACTGCACGCACGATCATCATTCATCATCATTACGAAAACATGAAGTGGTGATTTTGCCAGCAGCGTAAGTGATGCTTTTCGAGTGAATGTAACCTGCATGAAGGAGTTCAAAGGAAGCATCCTTGAATGCAGTAGTGCAGTCTGCAAGTAAAATACAAATATCTTTATATGGGTCAAAGCGTGATTGCAGTCAACAAGATTACTGCTACATATTGAACAAATGACTTGAAACTTAGCAGTAAAAGCAATAACAGATTGAAATTTATTAACTTTCTTCCTGCAGGTGTAAGCTTTGCTACTACTATACCAAAACTTAATTGTAAGGAAATATTGTAAGAAATTATAAATTTGATGCGAAAATCGAGAAAGTACAGAAAAACATACTGAATAGTTCTGAACTATAAGAAAAGCGCATAAATCGCTCTCGCTTTTCACGACTACCTTAAGCATTTGGAAAGAAGGATCAGAAATATGGACTCTGAATGCTACTGGCATCACTACTGAGACCTTCTGATTAAAAACGGCGCGGCTAAATTTTGGCGCACGCAAACTGCAATATCGTCAGAAGAGTAAATATTACAAATTACAGTGCAGTGGAAATTGTTTTGATGCTTATAATAATTTTAAAATGATCAAAAAATTGAGAGAGAAACGAAAATTTTATCTGCATGCGACGTAAATGCACTATATTGCAGATATATACTATTAAACGATTATTAATCTTTATTTGTCAAAATTTCATTTTTAAAATCACTCAATGCTATTGCATGAACAGATGATGATCAAAATCAAAAAAAAATGTCAAAAATTTGAACAAAAATAACAAAATAACATACATAACGTTGTAATGAGCTCGATTGTAAATTTTGACAGAGATGCTGTAGGCTAAGATTCTGTTTGAATTTGATGTAATTAAAATAATCAGATAAATACTGTCCAAGAATGGTTTCGCGGTTTCCACATCAACGCCTGGTAACATTACACCATCCTCTAAGTCACCATATCTGCAAAAAGTAAAATTTTCTACGAGAATTCTAAAGAAATTCAAACTTATTTCTGAGTATAGTATATGTATATATATTTTTTCATACCGCTTTCCTTCCTAACTTAACTTTCAAATAGCTTATAACTTAATTTTCATTAGGAACCTTTTAACTTTTCAAAAATACTTTTATTTATTCTGAACTTTACGGAGTTGATTTATGTCGCTGGAAAAGCGAGGAAATGAAGGATAACGAAATCCTTTGT
>JABVXU010000619.1:0-31095 GCA_013365365.1 Cruorifilaria tuberocauda
GTTAAACAGGCATGACACCATTTTATGCCTTTCTTACGAAGTTTCCTGAGAACAAAAAACAGCTGATTGTCTGAAATGAATAAATTCTCTGAATTTACAAATGCTTCCATTTACATTCATAGAGCATTAATGACGATTGATTAAATCCATGAAAAAAATATGGAAAAACATTGTCCGAAGTCACAAAGAAACAGCGTAAACAAATTTCGAAAACTCTTTCAAATCTTTCATATGATGTCGGAAAACCGAAATAATTTTAAAATAAAAAATACTGAAATGTTTGAAGCGTTTTTATATTACAGAAAATTTATCTTATAAAGTTGTCATCTCCAATATTCTTAAATTAAGTAATTAATTACCACTTAATTTCGATTGTTTACATGAATTTCTGATCTACTATTTCAAAAAGAAATTGAAATGAATTAGTTTCATTTATCAAAATGATCAGATGATTCCTGTCTAACGCCAGATAATGTCTTGTTTACTGTAAGTTTCATATATTAAATGATCATGGAATGATTTGCTTGTTTACCTCATTCTCTTTAATCTTTGACTTCAAAAAATTGTATAAAGAGTGCTCGAAGAGCATTATCATGAGTGTATGTTTCAAAACTTTTTATATACTTCACTACTACCAATAATTACTACTATCAATAATTAGTATACCAACTGAACTTCTATAATTGCTACCTCAGCAGGCAATGAAGACCAAGTTTTCTTTTTTATCAACAAAAAACGAGGAACAACTGAGCGATCGAATTCACTCCTTGCAACCTCTGATAATTGTTCTATAAAGTCTAAGAGAAATAGATTCCATTATCTAACGATAAATTATCTAACGATCGCTCCAAACTCTTTCCTAAACCTCTCTCTCAAAAAATGACTTTCACAATACATAATGAAAAATTAACAGAATTTGAAATCGCAAGATTAACACTGCTAAAGACTTGATGATCGATTTGATCAATTCACTAGTGAAATTGACCTTTCAGTTAATACAATTAAACTAACATTTCTTAAATTACTAGAATTTTGAGATTAGATAATGTGAGAAGAGATGATAATCATTGATTATAGACGGGAAAAGAGAATAACAGAAAAAAAAACGGATGAATAATTAGTGGTGCAATTGTCAACAGTATTGTCAAATTCTTTTTATGCACATCCATGCAAACTAAAACATCGAAATATTTATTACTAGCTTCAAATGATAAGTTTTTTTTTCTTTTTCATCTATCTGTTTCTGTTTGGGAAAGATGTTATTTCAATATGTGTTCAATCTTTTTTAATATCGAAAAAGTTTTTAATACTATCGAATGGAAAAGCAACATTGTAGTAACTGCTTTTCAATTTTGGGCTGCAACCTTCAAGAAAACATCGGAAAATAATGTAAAACACTAAATAAATTTCAGAAGTAATCCCTTACAAAATTATCTAATTTCACCAACGCGACAATATTCCAAACGCACGTGCAATGTCTTTGTGTCTTTGCTGCGAAAGTTTTTCCGGTTTTATGGATGGCTTGAAGTATTGATTAAGATTTTACTATATGACAGAAAGTTTACTCTTTTTGGGTATTATAAGGTAATTATTAAAGAAAATCATGATTAGAGTAGGTTAAATGTATGTGGTCGTGGGATAAATTATACTTGGTGATCATGACAGAAAAATCCGTGGGAGCAATTGATAATGCTAGATAGCACTATTTCTAGTCTCTTTGAACTCAAAGGTCAACAATAAGATAATAAACAAAGAAAGCTAAGTAAAATCATTTTAGGGTTTTCTGATAAACGAAGCCATGTACGATTCTTAAGAATCGAAGTCAAAGAGAATTAAATAAATAAAAAATCATTTGATAAATGAAGCAACATAAGCAAAAAAGTGATATTTACAAACTGCTTTACAGATCAAAAGGAATAAACAAAAAATCATTTCTACTTATTCATAAATAAAGCTTGCCAATCAAGGGTATTTAAATGAAATTCTTACACCACAGATTTTTACAGTGAGAAACTTTTGAATACCTCAGCATACTTCAACAGCACCTAATTGTTACGGTTATTTCAACTGTATACAAAAAGAATTGAAGAAAAATTTGATAGGCTTTCTTCTAATTATCGTATTAGTATAATTTTTTGTAGCATTATTAATTTTGTATGTTATCTTCAACAAATTCTTTTTAAATTACAATAGATTACTTTGTCCAAACTGGATAGATTTACAATTATTTACAGTTAAAAGTAAAAAAAGAAATGAAGTATTAATCGTTAAATATAACACGGAAGAAATCTTCATTGAATTTCAGTTTTTTCTCAAATATTTGTAGATTAATTCTCTAACGTTGAAAATAAAATATCCTTTTTTCACACATGAAATACGGAACATTGACAATTCTTTTTGAAATTTCCAATTTTATAAATTATCTTTTTTTAAGTCTAACTTATTAACAACTGTCAGTTTTGTCATTTCGAGCGAATTGATCAAGAAAATCGGTGGGAAATATGTAAGAAACTGTAGAATATTGTAGAAAAGAACTCCTTTTAAACTAATGAATTATGCTTTATATGAAGCGAAAGCTAGTAACTACTAAAAAAGGATCACCTCGGTCTTTTTCAGAGTAAAGAAAATCTGAAACATATCTGTTCACTGTTTCCGGAGCAAAAGTAATATGAAAACGTTTAAAGGTTGGTTATGAAAACAATACAGATTATCATACATATTCTTCATAGATCGAATTGAATGTTCATCGAATCGATAATATAGAGAATTTTGATGAGTGGATACAATCTCGGAGAATCATAAGGTTCTCTGCTCCGTTCATACTTATACGAAATTAAGATATTAGACGAAAGTCTTCTTGATTTCAAAATTAACTAGAATTTTTTTTAGAATTTCATCTCAGTAATGAAAAAAAATATAAATTCATGTTAATGGAAAATAAAATTCACAATATTGTAGAGAAAAAATGCTTTTTTTTGAAATAATATCTTGTAATTATTAAGTTTTGCAGGAAATGTTACACATAAAACAGCTTGTAATCAATGTTACTGTATGATATACTGATTATTTGAATATTTAATGTGAAATTTTGTAGAGAAATGACAGTTAACAAAAGGAGGCTTTAGCAGATAAATATAACAATGTTTTGAAAAGCTAAACTTTTCAATGAGGTTTTTTCTTGCACTCTGTTAAAAAAAATCCAACTCACTTAAACTAATTTCACTTTTACATCATGCAAAAACCTTAATAACCTTCAAGGCTCTAAAATTTGAGATGAAACAGCAAAGTCCGTATTTGTCTTCTCTTCTTCTCTAAAGAAACAGAAAAAGCACTAGCTTAGGAGATTTTTAGGGAATGAAATATGACAATAACTCATTAAAATTCCAATGAATCAACCATTTAAACGTATGCAAATACGTGTATTTCACAAAATAATCAAAAAACCAACGTCGAGATCTCTGATACTCTGTGCTTTCCCGAATTTACCATATGTAATATGCGTAAGTAATTGCATGCAAGCATTCAATGTAATTTTCCATTCACCTAGAAATTGAAACTGTCGGACAACCGAAATAATCTCCTAATATTAAAAAATTTGAAAATGTCTTGCAAACACTTACAAAAATCGCTTTCTCAAAAGTTGTCAATTAAACGATTGATGATTGTGTTTATGAAAAATGCTGCTTGTTTACATACGATGACTTATGTGATTGATCACTTACTATTTTTGTTATTTAAATCAGCTGCTATTTTTACTTCGTCTGAAATTTCGAAATAACCAATTCCTTACATCAAACAATCCTTTGTTTATAATGAACTTCAAAAGAAGTATTAACTTATTATGATTTTTTGCTGCCTAATTGACTGTAAACAAGGCCTGACTTGAGAACTCTATTACTTATAACTGATCTGTTAATTATTCTTATAATGCCAAAAGTCAAACTCTCTGCTAATTAATTCTTCGCAAATTATGCCATAATGCCAGAACAAAGTTTTCCTTAAAAAAAGAAAAATCACAACAAAATCTGATTCTTTTTGTCACATTTCATGAAAGATCAGAATGTTTCAAACTTCAGCAAAACAAAACGGAAGTTTAAAACAGATTTATTCATACTGTACAACAAGTGATTGCAAATAATTTTTAAGTAACAGTAAATCTTCAAATTAAGCCAGTCCTTCGGAAATGCCTTGCCTTTTATGGCAAGACTCTTCCACGTGTAAATAAAAAAATGAACTTTCCACGAGTTAAATAAATAATGAAAAAGTGAATAGCATTCACAATGTATTTAGAAAAAAATCACTTTTATAAAATGGTACCTTCCATTTTTTAAAAATTTCGAACTATAATACAATATAAATTTTTTAATGACTTAGAAATGGTTTAATAAAGATTTTATTGTTTATGAAGAATGTCTTCGCACACCTTAGATAATTACCAGAGAATGTTCACCGGATAGAACCGTTCACTAAGATGAACCCTAATGATGTTCAGGGAATTTGATTGGGGCTGTAGTTTGAAAGCGATTTGATGAGATATAAATCATACCACTCATTCCGAACCAATCCGAATCGATGTGCTCTCCCATTGGGAAGGAAACAAAGAAAGCTAAGTGAACAAAGAATTCTCTGCTTAGCATTTTACGATCACCCAATCAACGAAGTGCACCGTCATTTATACTCCCGTTGGAAACAAAGACACGCACGTATGTGAGGGAACAATCTGTTCAACATTTTACGACTGTCATTCTATCAATAAATATTACTTATATGGGAAGCATTTACACATATGATTAGTTTACCAGATATTTTACCTATAAATAGAATGAAAAAGTGAGTGAAGTAATTGGATAAAGCATTCATCAATTAATTCTCAACTTTTGTTTTATATTAATTTTGTATGAATGAATGATTTTACTGAAATATATTCAAAATAAAATCAATTCTCTTAACACATGTATATTACAAAAAATTTCGTTATTCCAATAATATATGTAAATAATAGATAGAGATAATAGCAGATAATAATTAATTTAATAGGCTTATTCATTAAGTTTTGGAATTTTAAAGTAGTTTGACATACTACCATTTCTCTCATCAGAGCATCATGTATACTTTTAAGATTTTCTCTTTAAAAAACACAGGTATGTGCAATAGCTGATAAGATGATTTTTTGATGAAACTTCGTAAGAAAGGCATAAAATGGTGTCATGCCTGTTTAACATTGAAATAAATGTTAGTCAAAGTTAACTTGGCAGAAGTTTTTGCTAGACTTCAGGTAATTTTTCACATGTTTTTAAAATTTTCGATAATACTTTTTCAAATATAAATTGTTCAAACATTCCCGATCGTTTCGCATTGCAACTGTAATCTCTAAACTTATGTTTGCCATCATATGCTTTTGAATATGTTTTTAAAGAAAGATCCTTTATTGGATGTTTATCAATTTCTTGACTTTTTGCAATAAGCATCCCTTCAGGTATTAAAACTTATTTCACTTTAATGTTAAACTACGATAATTACTGTCGAAAAACACCATTATAATACGAAGAATAAGCTTGGAAGAATAAGCTCGATTTAGACATGAAAATATAAAACCTTTATACAGTTCATTATCAAGTTTAGATCTAAATTAAATTATTATAAACATACTGGATAAATTTAAAAGGATTTGGCAAAAGATATGTCCAAGATTATTCAATTGCACAATTTTTATGACCGATCTTTGATGCTTCAATCCATTGAAGTTACTTTTCAACCAAAAAAACTGCACATTGCTACTATTTCTTTCTCCTATACGCTATTAAACAGAAAAAGAATCAGAAGAGGCAGAGAAAAAGTAAAAAGTTTCAAAGTACTAAATCTCAATTGACACATCTTTTACGTACGATTAAACGCTAATGTTTTCAAATAGTTGAATTGAGTAGTATTTAATATTTCCTAGATCAAAAGAAAACGAACTTTGAATATTTTGACGGTTAATGCAATGGACCTGTTTCACGTGAGCAGTCACCGTAAAGGTTAGTTGAGAATTTATTCAACCTATCACTAAAAAACTATCAATGAAATCTTTATTATCATTAGCATCACACCATCTCTTTAATTAAGGAGACGGTAAAATTATTTAAACAAACTTTTCTAATGCTTTTAATAAAAGAAATTATGAACGTAAAGAACGATTTAAAATCTTTTTTGAAGTGTTTTCTTATTTATGGTATTTTCAAAGCTTTTTTAATCGTTTCTTTCGGTGAAAAAAGGAAGCAAATTTGAAGCCACATTTTGTTAATGGCCAGAGAGTTATATTACCATTAGTGCGAGACAGACGTTAGGATAGATTGAAAATTTCAAGTGATAAAAACCATTCTCTCTTTCTTTTTCAATCTTTGATAGTCATCTTTCTTCAAGTTTCATTTCCTTTTATTTCTTTACCTTCCAGTAACCATCAGTTATTCTTTACCTAGTTACGTCAAAAAAAAACTCACTAAAAATTTAATAAATAGTAAGAAATATGAGAAAGTGAAAATCTATTTCTATATGAAATTCTTATCAATTTATCTGTATGTGTACGTGTGCTGGAAACGTTGGTAAGTTTATGAGATGTCGATACCTACGAGAAACAGTATCATAGCTATCATGTTGCTGTGTGGAAACTTTTGCAAAATTGGCTTGTGGCGAAGAGAATTTCAAAAACAACTCTTGTGCTCCACTCCGATTTTCCGTAAGTGACAGCAACAGCCGCATCCAGTTGGTAGGCATTATGATAACAACATCGATAACTGGTTTTTGATCAGTCTAATCGAAATATTATATAAATATCCCAGTTAAGCATTCATCCGCTCCAAACATTTCTAATAAAATTAATTTCTAGCTGATTATCAGTTCAATCTAAATTGCATATATCATAAATTAACCGTATAGTCTCGTTTTATCAACTGTTAAACGTTATTGATAATTTTTAATTTCACTAAATGCATCATAAAATATCGAAGACATTTTCTCAATTCCGATATTTTCCTTCTTTTGCCTTTGTAAAATCATGAAGTACTTCAACTTGAGATTTCAAAATTTTTCATACTTTTTGAAAATTTCAGTGTTGCAATAAATTCTTCATAATGTATATGTAAATGATGAACTTACCAAATAAGAATAATGTGAAGATGTCAGTGTGCGCATTTTGATTAGAAGAAACTGATATTTGTATCGGAATAAAATTTGACCTTTGTCTAAGACTGTGTTGACGATAGAGATAGTTATTAAGCGCCTTCTAGAATTCCAAACAATATAGTCACAGCACAATGTTCTGTACAGTCTGTAAAAGATACTTTTGATTCATAAAGACTATACTTGAAAATTTTGAAAAGAAATCGTATAATTTCACTTATTATTTTTCCCTTATTGCAAACAAAAACTTATTGTTTATTGCATTTCTTCTTGAGGGAAAAAAGGAATTTATGCAAAGTGAACATTTCGAAAGCACAAAAAAATGAGTGAACTTGTCGAAATTATCTTATTCTTCACATCTACGTGTAGATGCTAATTTTGGTCATAGTAAGATGATATGTTTCACAAAACTTTTAATTTATTGTAAATATAGGTTCATTAGCACTATTTGTTTAGTTATGAATGGAGTTACTCAATTCTTGTCGACAAATTAACTATTTCGTTTGAGCTTTTATTTTCTACTAAAATATTTAATTCGGAAAATAACAAGATTTTCAAGTCAAATTTGAGGAATATTTTATCATAAAAAATTATCGTTCTTCGATTGAAAATGAAAAGATCATTTTACCATCATATTTCATTCAATATCTCGTTAATTTTCATTCATTAATTCTAATGAATTACATGTTTTTAATTATTGTTTATGCTAATGCACGAAAGAATGACGCATTTTTCCCAATGGTTGCGTCATTCTTTTGATGCCTATCGAGAACATTAATTATGAGTTATCATTTTATAGTTTCAAGATAGCGTCAATCAAAAGTAAAAATCAATCAAATAAAAACAACGAGAATATTTCAACTATTCAAATTTTCATTCATTCATCATCAAAATTGTTACGTTATTTCAATGTATGCTATCGACATTCTAATGTGAATTTAACACATTACATTCTGTCGTAATCTACATTGCAAATCTCTAATATATTAATGATGTGGAGATTTCGACGGTGATCTGATAGGCAGGATAGATTGGTTAGAATCATTTCCATCCGTTATCACATTTTCTGCGTTACAAAATTGCTTTTTTTTATCTTTTGCATTCGTCATTGTAAAAATATTAAAAGCTGTAGTAATATGTTCGTTAAGTTTCTAATTTATTTTTCTTTACATAAAATTGCAAGAATTTATTAAACCGATGCTTAAATAAAAGTTTGAACGTAAAGGTAATTTGAATTCCTTCTTGTGCTTTATTGTTATTACAGAAGTGATGGTATGAGAAGAGGTCTTTTAACTTTTATGCCTTAATTTATTAACTATCAATTGAAATAATGCTATTATTCTCATTCTAACCATCATATTCTTTGTCGGCTCTATCAATTCAGAAAGAAAAGAGGGAGAGAGAGTTTCATATTTTGATAATAATTCAAAAAATTAATTGTCATTGCTTATAAATTTCTCGAATTAATTCCTAAATGTAAAAAAATGTAATCCATTTCAAAACTTCTTGTAGTTATTTCCTGAAGTGCCACAATAAGTCACATTAGTGGTACTGATCCTAATTTTAAAATTTTGCTTACTTTACTTCATTCAATCAATTCAAATTTAGGCGTTCTGTTGTTTTTGATTAATGATTTAATTTATCAGATGAAAGTTCAGAGTTATATAGAAAGAAAGTAGCGTTGCAAGAAGTACCTATGACCACTTGATTCCTGACCGCTGTTTACCCGTGGCGGAAAGAGTATTGTCAGAGTTTATTTTGAAAAAATCTCTCTTTCTCCTTATACATTATTCATCGAAAGTGCATCTTTGATTATAACAAAGTTTCTTTTTTTCTACCATATTATTTGAAAAAAAACATTAGCATAGGAAATGTTTTATCCGAAATAGATCTAAGCAAGTAAATTTCATTTGTGAAATTTGTGAGCAGACTTCTAATCAAAATCTGATTCGAATGGCAAAGCCTATAGCATATGACCATTGAGTAGTTTTAAAAGGCAGAGTGTAATAGGTTTATGATTAAAATCAAAGCTCGCTAACCGCCGTGAGAAATATGAAAGTGATGATATGAGATGTAAGAAAGATGTGATTTGGCCTAGAATAAGGTCTTCATAGCCATAACTTTAGAGTATTTTTATGGCACAATGTTTCTTAACCAAAATTGAAAAGTTTTTTGAAAATCTTAATTGAAACAGAAGGAAATATGAGGAATGAAATTTCTTTCAATGTATTATGTTGGCCATGCATTTTGCTTGTTTAACTCCTCATCGATTTCCAATCAACTTTTGCTTGTCTTCTGCACTATTTCATAAATGTAAAAAATTAATGTGCAAACAGATTTGCAGTCTCAGTGAAATATTCTATCTTCTTTATATTCTCTTAATTCTTTAAATAACTCTAATCATCAGAAAATATCGCCACAATTTGCCTTTCTAACTACGTCCTCACACCATCATTATTTGATCACTTTTCTGTTACTAAGTAAACCAAGTGAAAATGTAAAACTAAAGTGAAAGATTGTCACTTGACGTCTGATGACGATGTTTAAAAAAAGAGAAATACCTAAAAAATCGATCCTTCGAATGATTAAATTTGTAGCTCTACAGCGTATCACAAATGAGTGCAAATGAAGAGTTGAGATTAAAAAGAAGGAAATAAATTTAGGATGTGAATTTTGTGTGATTGATGCAAGTAATGAGAGAAATGTTTCAACAGGTTGTAATAAGATAAGTACTATACTGCTTCTGAATGATATTAAAAAACACTGAATTACAAATGCGATAAGTTCACATTACTTTTTTTATCCTTCTTTGTAGGAACCGCTATGGCTTCTTTATTTCGAGCAGAAAAAGGGGATTAAAAAAGTCATCTCAAAATAATTAATTTTCTGATAATCTTCAAAATTGTTCTCCAAAAAGTGCAAAAAAAGGTCTTCAAGTAATTCTAAAACGATTCCGGTTTTTGTTCCCGAAAAAGAAAAAAAAGTTTTTCTGTAATTTTCCAGTGGTTGCTTTCTCGTTTACTTTCACTTTATTCTTTTATCAAATGATTCACATTTGAAATTTTTTTCTTTTTTTTGCATTTTTGAATTTTGAAATCATTCGGAATAGCTGAGTGTGTAAATACACCGCTGTCCCTCACAACTGCAAAATGCATCACTGCTTGAAACAACTGCAAAATGCATTACTGCTTTTGTTTTACTTTCAAAAATGGTATGATATGATCTTTGTTTCACTAATTATTTCCACTGAGAAGATTTGAAATTTTGATAGTCATGTTCTGTACATTTGTCTGTGTACCTGTTCGTATATATATATATATATATATATATATGTACTGTTGTTGTTGTCATTGTTCTTGTTTATATTATTTATCTATCCATCTATCTACCTATATCTATATATATATATATATGGTTCTGCTCAATATAATTAGAAATCTCTAATTCATTCATTTTAATTGAGAAGAAAGAAAGGCTTGAGAAATATGCAACAAATAAATGAACAAACTAATTTATAACCCTTTTTTTTAAATATCTGTACTGAATATAATTAATAAAACTTTTATATGCTGGCTGGCAAAATTTATTTTCTTTCTTCAAAAATTTCCATTGTTCTTGAAGACGAGGGAAAAAAGGAAAGATGATTTCAAAAGTGATCTATTCAAATTCAGTTAATGCCTTTACTATAATTGATATGGCAAAAACTAGCCGTTTTCGCGCAATCGTGAATCTTTAATTTTTTCAAATCTAGCTCGATCTTCTCTTTTATAACAGTGCTGTTATTTAGAACTTACAAAATTTCTTCATCTTTTAAGATGAAAAATGTATTACCTCATCAATGTCGATATCGTGACAGCTGATCTCATTCCCTCATCACGTTCTCCACAAGCACAGAAGAAAGGTTTGCATGATCTGATTTATTTCTGCCATCATCATTCGATAGAGAACAATTGTCAACTTTGAGACCCATGTGAAATTTTGTTTTCATTGAACTGAAATTGGACTTCGTCCCTCGATTATCACTAGTAAAAAAGTAAAGCATTCAAGATAATTTCATGTTATGATTGAAAATACTTCTACTCTTCTATAGTCTAAACGATTGGTGCAAAATTTCATATATAATAACAGATTAAACATTTCATAATATTTTCTTTGGATGGAAAGCGGAAAAAAGCAAATGAAGATGGAGTTGCTTGAAAATTCCTAGATGATTTAGAACGACTAGAAATTGATTTTTCAGAATTTTTATGATATTAATTATGATAAGATTCTTGATGCTATAACTGCTTTGGTCAATATTATCAGTTTTTCTTCTGGTTTAAGCGGATGTCGTTCCATTTTTACCTATAGGGAAAACTTTTGGATATTTTTGCTAGAAAGATTTTTTTAATTGAGCTAAAAATGACAGCTTTTTGAAAAGGTTTATACAGCTGTTGAATGTATACCTATGATTCTCAGCAAGCATTTACATATGCAGAAATGAAAAGTACTAATGCTGTCCATTTTGCACATTTTTCCTGGTATTCCTGTCGAGCGTTTTTCACATACCTTCTACGATTCATGCTGAAAAGCTGTTCAGGTTAATTTATTGTATTCCGAATATCAGCATATTCCAAGATTACAAGCTTTCAGAAATTGCTCCGTGTAGTTCTTAATTGATAAATTTAATAAATATATTTCTTTTTCAAATCTTATTTTCCTGCTAGAATCTTCAGAAATGCTTTGCAAAAACATATTATCTCAATCCAATATATGGTAATTTTTCCGCAATTAATCAATATTTTATAAATTGAACGAGCCAGTAAGTTAGTACCTAGAAATCCTGTTATTGAATTATTTTATTCTACTTATTATCCTGCCTGCTGATAAATTCATCAAAAATTTTCAACTCTATTTTTTAACCTTACCTTTTCAGGTAATTGATGCAAACTGTCATAGAAGCATCCAAACATTTGGTGCATTTCATTTGGGAAAATTTGTAAGTGAACGAGAACTGTCATTAGAAATAGACATTTCCCCAGCGGTAAAAGCAAAAGTGTCAAAGTTCATTCCAGCGTAATTAAGTGATACTGTTGCTGATAATAAAATCTCAACAGAGCTCAAGTTAATGACTTTAAATTTCTCAAATTAATGGATCCACTAGAGCAACGATTGCTTGCACAAATTTTGCAACAACCTGAGCAGAAACCGCTGCAACTAAAAGAATATCAGGCAATAATGGAACATTTGCAACGGCAAATTCTGAATCCGGAAATAATAGCCAACAATTTTTGGTTTGCGTTATTTACTATGCAGGGACATGAAATGACGTATCCAAATTTTATACAGAATTTGAATGCTTCTGCTATATCCTCAACACCTACCTGTAATAGGCAACGAATTTTCTCGGAATTCAATTCAGTTATCAACACAAATTATCTCCCAGCATTTACGCCCTCAGCGATGTCATTTTTGAATATACCAACCGCTGAAGAAGTACAATTTGATGAATTGGCAAATTTTTTGGTTGTAGATGAATTGCAAAAAATAGCAGATTCTGCAAAGCAAACATGGCACAATCTCATGCAACATCACGAAGTGCAATTACCACGGCTATCAACGCAGCACGAATTGCATCAGCAAGTGCCATCGGTATCGCCTTTTATGAAACGCCAGGTTTCAGAATCTTTGCAACAACAACAAGCAATGGAAAGTGGTCGAACAACAGTTATCAAACGAGCTAAAGTTATTGTGATCGAACAGAAAGATCCGGAATCTACACCTTGTTGTTCATCTAGTCCGTTTTTATGTCATGCATATGTCAAGTTTTATTCTCCAGTCCTACTAAGAATCATCTGTAAAAAACATGGAACTATGTCCGGAACTGTGTAATTTTAGCTCATTAATAAGCATAAATAAAAAAGAGCAAGTTTAATTGAATTTCATAAATTAATTGCTAGCACCAAAACATGATTCGAATAAATTTTCATGGGCTACCAAACTTTTCTTGAATATGAGTTTTTAAAACATTGGAATTCTCGTTTACAGTTATTGCTATTACTTTATAATTAAATTGTTAAATGGATAGTAATGATTTCCATTTACAGATGATTCTATCAGAATTTCAACCGTCAAAAGAACGACAAAGTCGCAGGAAAAGATAAAAAAACTTAGCAATAATATTTATGGTAAACGGAAGGGAAGAAACGTCAAATGTGATGTCAACAACAATCATCAAAACGGAAATCGCGAGAATGAAGATGGCGAAGACGTACAATATGTGGATGTTGAAAGTGTAGATGAGAAGGTAGATAGTAAAGAACAAAGAAAAGCATTGATTGAATTCTACCGGAAAGTGAAAACAATCCGGATGAGGTATTATGTTATTTTGAAGAAAAAATTGTTTTTTTAATTTACAGTTGATTTTAAAAAATATTTAATATTTTTAAGCAAATTGAAAATGTATCGCATGATAGAAATGAAGGCGATGAAAACGTGCAATTTATCGTTTGATTTATCTTTTCTTCAGTTATGCGAGAGATGATCTGTTGATCTGTCAGATGTGTGAACAGAAAGTGCAAAATTCGGACTCACTAATACTAATTCATTTATATGGACACGCTGAAGTCATGCCGTATCGTTGCAAAATGTGTGGCGCTAATGAACGTCAGCTCGAACGAATTTACGCTCACATCAGACAAGGACATCCTAATATGGTATGTTATTAAAAAAACTAAATTTTTATTAGTATTTGGGGAAAAAATTTCCCGGCCGAAATAACTCGCACATCTCGATTTCACAAGTAATTAAAATACGTATAAATTAAAGTATTAGAAGGTAATCGTACGACATTGCAGGATCCGTCAATAACTTACGAGAATCGACGAAATATGGCTCAACTAGTATCCTTATTACGAACATGCTTCCCACGGAATATTACCAAAGCGAAAGCGGCATATTCTGATGTTCATTTCTTAATTCATCCAATTTATCAAAATAATCAATATAAATATATGATTCATGCAATAGTATTCAATTATCGATCTGTTAAATTTTGTTTTGATAGTATCAGCTGTAAGAGTTTTATAACAGTAATGTTTTCTAACCCTATCATAAAAGTAGTAATTATAATCAATGACATGGTAATGATAATTATGATTTGGTGATGATAATGCGAAATCATCCTAAATGCTACTTCATTTAACCGAATCACTTTCATCGTTATAAGCTAAACAGCCGAACAAATCGAAAAACAAATAGGTAATTAGAGGTAAAGAAGAAAATTTTTTAGCTCCATCATAAAATTCATTTCTTTTCAGTTGATTGATAAGCTATGTGCGATAGCAGAGGAGAAATCGTTAGTAAAATTGACATGTATGATTTGTACGAAAAAAATTTCAACACGAAAGAAGTCATTAATGCGTCATGCTCAAGCACATCTTCATTACAGGTATGCTATCATTTAGAATTTGTTTAATGTTTCAGAGAGTTTCACTCCTATCTCTAACGGAAAACCGAAGTCTAAAACTTCATATTGTGTAATTAGTGATGAAAATACCCTGAATGATGAAAGATATTTGACAAATCAGGCCTTCGCATCCCTCTGGTAAGCTTTCTGTTTAAATCAGCTTTACACTAAATTGTCGTACAATGAATTGATTCATATCGACGATGAAAATGGATTATTTTACAGATGCAGAGATTGTGGTATCATATTGTTCGGCGAAGAGAGCATGATTGAACACGCGATAAAGAAGCACGACGTTGTTGACCCACAACGTACCGTCCACTACGACGCATGCATCAATACTTCCGACAAAAGAGAAATTGCGCTCAAAAATTCTTTCCGCAATATTCTGAATGAAAAAGTATAAAAAAATGGAAGAAAAGCTTTTTTATAATATCTTCTCTTGAATTAAAAGTGAAAAAAAAAACGGTGAAAATGAAATGGTTTAATTTCTTTAATTCAATACATTCCTTTTTTGATTTCTTCAGCTTAAACAATACGTGATTATTTTATTTCCTCCTCACATCTTATCTCCTCTTTTTCGTTATTGCTTATTACCCAAAAATTATTTTAAACATTAACTATGACAATATATGTCCTAATTTCAAACAATTATTTTACATTTTTTACAAAGTGCAAAAAAATTTATTGAATTTAAATACAGTGGAGAAATCTATTTAACAAAGAATTTTATACACTTCTATATGAATTAAGTGAAGTGAAACTGATCTTCAAATGCTTCGATAAATCTAAAAGTTTTGTAAAAATTTTTAGAAACGAGTCTATCATTGAAATAATTTAATAGTACGGTTTATTCATTTACATTCCATCATTTTCTTTCATTCTTTTTTGTCCTAATTTGTTCCTTAAATGCATTTTTAGTGACAAGTAAGAAAGCTTTAATTTGGATTTAGTCTAAAATATTGGAATTAAAGCTAAGCTTTTAATTACCTTTTAATAATCGATGTTTATAAAAAAGATACTTCTGAACAAATAGAAATTTATTCAAGTTCTTTGTTAAATGGTTAAACATTTTGTTCGTGACAGTTTGGAAATATGTGAATTCATTTCAGCTTGATTTGCTAATAAAGAATTCTGGACCTTTCTGAAAGATTACTGGCATTCAACCGATTCGAAATTTGAAAATATATGAAAATGTAAGAATCGCTAGCTACCGTTTTTGTGAAAATTTGTTCGCTTTTTTCAATTTACTCATTCTTCTTCCTTATAAACTTTTGAATGTACTCGGAACTGGCCATTATCAGTTTTTTATTGAGGAAGAAAAGTTCGCTTGCAAATAAGCAAGCAATAGAGAGCGTTGCTTATGCTATTTGAAATGCGTAACAGTATGTCCTATGATACAAAGTTTGGATGGAAATTTTAGACAGATGGCTCAGAAAGAGTTGTTTTATGAGGATGAAAATGATATTTCATCCCTTCCGCCTCTTATGTAAATACAAAGGCGGTTTTCGTTATTTTGATGAACTGTTAAAATTCTCCTATCTGCTAATCAGGGCAGTTTTTGCAATTTATTTAACTAACTATACAATGTTGTACGAGCAAATTTTCGAAAAAGATGAGATATGGAGCATTTTTACATAATTCAATCGAATTGGGGAGCAATTCTAACGCAACAAGCTTCATCACAAATTTTGGCTGTAAAGATTTCGGGTTAGAAAGTGTAACTTTATTTCACTGTTAACTTATTATTAACTCGCACAATCACGAAAATGTAAGTTGCAGTGGAATTGTATAACTCTCTGAACTACTGTCAAATCAGTAAAATAATTTACGAGGAAAGTCATTTTTAAAGGATTTGAGGGCGAGGGATTGCATGAGTATGCATGATTTTTTTACTGTATTGAATGAATCCTTGCATCAAATTCGGCAGGAATAGTCTATAGGGAATTAACTACAAATATAGGTCGAGAGTAGTCATAAATGCGACTTACACTTTCATAGCAGCGAAACAAATCCTGTAGACTTGAAATATATATATGGGCGGGAAACGATACGAGAGAAACGAGTAAATTAATTGATAATTTTAAAAATATTAAATTGAACGATAGTTAGTCACTGTCCTTTAAAATGTCGCTGAAATGCCTTGAAGTAATAGGAAGGAAGAGTAAGGGAGAAAAAAGCGATTTGAGTCATACAGTTATGAAATAACAACTGTACCGATATTTTTAGTTGCTTTCCAAGTAAAGAATTACTCCGGATTTCAAATTTCAATTTATTTCAATATTTTAAATTTCAATGATTTTTTTCCTCGTTTTTTAGGTGTACCTAAATTCCTTTCTATTTTGCTTGCTCTATTGTATTTAATAAATTAATGATACTAAATATTCAATATCTGGCAATAAACATCATATTTTGTTTCATAATGACCAAAAAGTAAATATATTGTTTGCAAAGAAATGTACTGTCCATCTGAGATGTTAGATAATTTGAAGAGATTGGTACTTGAGATATGTGATAAAATTGCTTTAAGATATATTAAAGTAAATTAGTTCTTAAAATAAAAGAGAGTCGATGATATACATATTTTACAATGCACAATTTTCGCTATAATCGTTAGAATTTCAGCAAATAATTCTCAGTTTATTAGGAAGTAGAAATTTATTAGTTTATTAGGAGGTAGAAATTTAGTTTTCCTCTCATCATCTGAAATATAAATGTCTTTTTGCCTTTTGTGAGTGATAGAAAATTTCGTAGGAATCATATAAATTTTTATCACAGTAAATGTGACTTATTGCTATCACAGTAAAAACGCAGCAGTCCATATTAGTGTTATTCATATTAGTTAGAACAAAGGGATTCTGAATAATAACAGATAATACTTCCTAATAACATTTTGAGTAAATAGACTTCTTAGCTCCAGATTTTTTAATGCACTAACGTTTTATGTATTTAGATGATATTTTTAATGAAATAGATTAAATAATCTGTAATTTTATAAGTTCATAATTCTTCAAGGTAATTATCAAAAATAAGTTTAATACTTACTTAAGTTGCATTTTTTTCTTTTTTTTTGGATAAACAGTGAGTATTGAAAACAAAAATTTGAGATTCGGATCAGGGTGAAAGATAGATATTTAGAGAGTAAATGATAATGTTGAAGGTTTGCTTCCTTCAGCTTAATTGTCATATAAAATAAAATCTAAAGGAGAACAGGATTTCATCGTAAACAAATGTAGCTTTGCAAAAGTGAACAACAATTGTGAATTATTATTAATAAGTGTTAATTACAGCTCAACGACCAAACTTTTTGAAAGTTGACTTCGTGAACATTAACACGTGACTATTAGTGATGCCTATCTTTCATGGGGATTTCCCTTTGATTCAAATCGGTTTTTATTTAATTAAAATATTATGTTCATTAAGTATTTATTCATATATTCTAATCTCACCAAATAATTCATTCTCCTTTTCTACCTCACTTTTCAAGTATTTCCTATTTACATTTATTATAATTTACATCTGAGATTAAAACTTAAGCTGAATTAAGATGAGACTAAGACTGAAACTTAAAGATTGTAATCTAGCAGATAATAGTAACTGTCTTGCTGCTGCAATGATTGCGGTTATTTTACAGGTTAATTTACAAATTTTCATATTGCCTGATAACAGCTGCTTCAGTCCTTGATAAACGACAGAAATGTCACATAGACAAGATTGACGATACGTTGAAAATAAGTATTGTGTGAGAGATACAATCACACACAGTTACAAATTTACTGCAATAAAAAAACAAAATTGCAAGGAGAATTTTTTATTGTTTTGAAAGAATGTGATATGTCAATAAATAGAATCGAATTCACATCCTTTCAGTGATCAAAACAAATATCAAAATTGACTACAATCATTTCATTTACACTTTTCAATCAAAAAGCTTACTACTGATAATACAGCTGTTTTCGTTTATGCTTTATCATCCTGCTCGATTAAACTGCGAAGAACGAATAAAAACGACATATGTGCGCATCCGTAATGTCTCTACTTCTGATTACGAAGAATACGTCATATGACGTTGGGATTTGTATTTGAGAAATAGCTTGAAGAAGTCGATAATTTAGTGCACTTCATTAGTTAAAGATTTGAAACACGAAAATATTCTCTGAGTGCTTAATATGGCATGTGTGAGCATAGTAATAAGTCACGTAAGTACATTATGCAAATTTAAGGTAAGAATGTATGACTTAGATGGGATAGGGAAAAGAAGGAAAAATTGGAGATTGAATGGGATGAGGAATGCGTTTATCTCCCGATGCCGGTCTTTCTCCTTTTTCATTTATGTGAGCATTGCACGAAATTGATTCGGGAGGTCCAGGAGGTATCAGTCTTATATTTCGATGAGGTTAAGTGAGTGAGATTTATTATCATCTTGCTATATCTATCGGAGGATCTTTTGTTTGAATTATTTGTGAAGAACAGGACTACTGATCTATGACTTAGTAAGAAAAATATCCCGAAATATTCGTACAAAAATTCATTGATTAACCGAAGCTTTGATGGGATTATTGATATATTGGTTATTTTAATTTCATTTATACTCGTTGTATTTTTGCGATTAAAAGAAATTGAGATATTAGACATGAAATTCATATTTGTCTGATGCACATCAAGAATGCCTTAGTACTTCTACTAAGACTCAATATTTATCAGGTATGATTCTATGTTTATCAAGGATGATCCCACGATTATCACATTCATACAGATACACATACACACCTACACATACACACAAACACGGTTCTCGTTGTTAATCAAATGTATTAATTTTAATCAGCTTTGCAGTGGTTCAATTCAATATCAAATCACATGGTTTTGTATCTCACAAAATGGCCAGTATCGGTAGGCGATAAATTTTATCCATTTTTAAAATTTCACTTCAATTTTGAAAAGTAAAAGAAAAATATTGATAACATAGCTTTATTTCAAGATAAATGTGGAGAAAGATGAAGTCCTGCTAATGGATAATCTGCATCAGGGCTTTGTTGAGCTGTGTAACGATGGCGAAGCAAGCTCATTAAAAATATTTTATTTGGAAGATGGAGAAGGACATCTAGAAAGAGTTGGTATTTTCTTCCCATTTATGATCCTTTTCACGTGAAGTAAAAAGTTAACATTTTTTTAGCATACAAAAGAATTTAGACGTAGCGTTGTATAGAAGAAATCAAAAATTTATAATGATGCTGTGTTAAAGACCTTCTAAAGCAGTCTTAAGTTTTGATCGCTTGAAAGTCTAAATCAAAAATCGTGTTAAGAAAATTTAATCTTACTGATCTAAAACTGAGTATGGATTTAGGAATGTACGGAAATCAGTGGTCTAGAACGAGCGGAAGATTGCAGTACTTTGGTATTTCGAATTTGCAGACTTAAATCAGGCATTGATTGCAATGAGCATGTGCTAATAAAACCTGAAAGATCTAAAGACTGTCATACAATTTATTACGCTTTTCGCTATCTTCAGCAGAAATGTATAGGTTGGACCTTGAATTATCGAAATATTCTTCTATCCTAAGGATATAGCTAAGAATGAAATAGCAGCATTCAATACGTGATAATCATCATAATATTTTCTTGTCTGAAATCAAACGAATTGCTCGTTTCTTCGAAAATATTGTCGAAATCCTTATTTTTATTTTGGACTTTGAAAGATCACTATAATATATCATTTTCCAATGACAATGAATAAGTCCTTAATTCGTCTTTTTCTGCTTTCGACGACACGAAATCAACAATTAAACAGCAACCGGCAGTTCCAAAACGGACATTGGTCAAGAAGTTGTCAACATTCCGTCAGATAAGTGTGAAGCATCAAGCTTATGTTGCCAGGTATGCTTCACCATATGCTCTTAATGCTCAATTGTTCATGAAAATTCGTATGCACATTAAAATTATATTTTTTCATCCAAATAATATTTTGAATATTTGTCGTAATGTTTGCAAAACTGTAAAATGCTTCCAATATTTTTATTTCGAAATATAGAAGAAAAACTTTTGTTTTAACTTTTGCTTTAATCTTAAATGGTATTATAATTTGCGAAAAGCTTGTCGTGATAAATGATAAATAATTTTTATGGCAGTTCACTTTGCTCTTTGCAGTGGTCTGACAGAGTGGAGGAATAGCGAAAAGATTACCCCGCTGCATGTGAAAAATGGAAATCAGAAAAGAAAACCAGTCACTTCTACTGACATTTATCAGGGTTCCTTGAATAAAAGACTCGCTCACAAACCTGAAAAGGAAGTTGACACTACTTTACTAGGTCCTTTTACCAAGCAGCATCCTGATGAACTTTTGAAAGAAGAAGGCAGAATATCAATTACAAAAAGAAATAGGCCGAAAAGGATTATTAACAATTTAGGCGATACTTTTTTGTGCACCCATAGCAGGCAATCAGCACCTGATTTGTCAACCAATTTCGAACGTTTATCAGCAGATGCTGTTTCGCCGAACGGGTAATGACTGAAACAGTTATGTAATATTTATATGCTGCTATTTTTCGTAGCAAAAACTGTTCTTAACGCTAATAAGCAATCAGTTCGGACTTGGATGGTTTTAATTTGATTGAGAATGTAAATGAGAATTGTTCCAAACTTTAATTAAATGAACCAAAATTGAGATTCTGTATTTAAAAATTTTGACATTAGGTTATTACATTGCTAAGGAGATTGAGGAATATTGCAGAGAAGAAGAATCAGATATAAATGATATACACATTGATGTATATTCAATCACTTGTTGTCTTTTAATGTATAAATTTTTCAGGTTCCTGAATCTTGGCAACTCATGCTACATGAATGCTGTGTTACAAGGATTATTTCACGTTGAGGCCTTTAAAGATCTGTTAAATATTGTACCAGAATCATCACAAAACACGATTCTAAGGTTACTTCTTTTAATGCCTCTACATATCAATTTTACGAAATTATGTTAATGCAAACCAGGGGATGAAAAAAGCTCGTTGAGAAAAGATACTTCTTTAAAATGTCTGATGCTCATGTACTCATGTATTTGGTGCCAGGGGTATAATGTTACTATGAAGGGGCAATCGATATAGGTTTTTTTCAGCGCTTTAAAAGCACTTCGGATAAATTATCAAAAAGCAGCGGATGAAAAAAAGCGATGTTTACTGGAAAATGTTTTTAAATTCCTAAACAACAAGCGATTCGAAATAACTGAACAGGAGGCAGAGTATTCGATTTTCGATTTTCGTATTCAAATTATAATTTTCCTGATGCTAAATTTCCGTGAGCCGAAAAAGAGGGAAGAGGAGCAGGAAAGACGGGAAGGTTACTTTCGTGGTGCTAAACAATCAATGGTGATTGAATTTAAACTGGTGATTATAGGATGCACAAGAATTTTTAACCATTATATTGGAAAAAATTGATTCCGAGTTAGAATCACTTGCAAGTAATAAAGACGCCGAAAGAAACTGTCTATCCGAATCAATCATATCTCTCTCGTCAATTTTCGGTTTCGAATTGAAGCATGAAATTATTTGTAATAGGTTAGTGTTTTACTCACATAATTTCATTTTTCAGATACAAGTGAGCAATTTTTCAATCATAAACATTTGAAATTTTATGTGTTGTATTATGATGACTTATAATATAAAAATCAGAGCAACTTTTTGAAACCATAATCCATCATAGTTTTATTCCCTTCTGATTTTAATAGTCTTACATACTAATATCTAGATAAGAAATGATTAAATACAAAGTTTTAATTTAGGTGATCCAAATCTGAAGCTGAATTTGGTATTCACAGCGAGATAAAAAGCAATTTGTGAAAAATTTTTTGAAAATATGAGTAATTGGAACTTCTGATGAGTTATTCTGAGTTTTACAGTAAATCTCATCACTATTAAATGCCTATTTCATGCTTCTTGCAAACTCTTGTTTTCAAGCAAAATTAACACTATTCTCCATATCTAATTTAAAAAATACTGATTATAGGATAATGATGTCATAATTGCAGATGTGGTACCGAACAAGTGATGTATGAAAAAGGAGTGTTTCTACCCCTACAAATAGTGCGTGATCTGTAAGTTTCGTTGTTCAATGGAATTTCATATACTATTTCTTTTCATATTTTTTCAGATTAAAAATCTTTCTGAACAATTTGCAAATTCAAAATAACTTTTAAAGAATTTTTTATAGAAACAGCGATCCACCATCACTGCAGATATTGCTAGAGAATTGTTTAAAGAGTGAAGTGGTTGAACATATTTGTTCTCAGTGCAGTGAAAAATGCGCCACAATGAATCATGAATTTATAAGTCTTTCAAAGTAAATTATAATTAAAAATTTTTCTTAGATCTTGATTACTTTGGTGTAGTTCTATAAATTTAGGGTTTTGCTGTGGAAGTTTGCTGCAATTTAATGCATTAAAAAGTAACAATGAACAATAGTCTAGTCCTGATCTAATGTGGTACAATCATGCTATACCCTGTCTCAATTATATAGAAATTGAGCTCTTACTTTCAGAAACAAATTCTTAGTCTTAGTAGTCATTTTCGTTTAGATGTACTACTTCCCAGTACATCATATCTTTTTGATTATTAACCGTGCCAAAAAATGTCATATTTGAGGTGCTTAATCATCTTTCTGAAGCGTTATGATTTCAAGCAGTCAGCATCAAGGAAAGGACAAAGGAAATTGAAAGATGCAGTGGACCTTTCAATGTGTATTCGTTTAATTTCTTATGAAAAAAAACAATCCGAGCTTAGTGCTATTAGCGATGATCAAGTGTCTCTTGTTTTGGAAACACCTCCGAATGAATTAGTTTCAAACTATTCCATTGGTTCAGAAAATGTAAGTCTCTGCTGCATTTAAAATTTTAGATTTAATTCCTCTGTTAATTTGATTGTTCTGTATTAAAGGAATTAAAATTATTTCATAGCGCTGCAATTTTATATGAAAAGTGTTGGTACAATTTTCTTGAAATTAAGAATTTAAGAATCCCCTGTTATCTTTAGAAAAGAAACAATGTTGAACAAGCTGTTCAGGAATTTATATCGAAAGAAGTTCAAAAAACTAATGACTTCGATGATGAAAGGTTCGCGAAAAAAATAGAGCAGTCTACAAAATCCTCGGTAACTGCATGTGATTCTGGCACTGACGAGGTTTTCCTTCGCTTTTTTGTCATAATTTTTGCTTGATTTAACCAACATTTGCCCTTTTATTTTAAACATTATTTTTTTAGTAATGGAGGATTACTCATCTTTATTAAAAATATTAGTTCACAACATAACTTTCTTCTTTAATAGAACTTACTTACAAGCCATGTAGTTCTTTTTTCTCCATCTTGATTTTTAACTTTTTCAGAGACTAGACTATTTGACTTTATTCTGCTTACCGCGACCTGATTTTTGTGAACGTAGCTGTGCTGAATTAAATATTCGCTACCATTCGTTATCAGTTCGGTATCTACTTTTGAATTTTTTGGGTCAGCCTGATAGAGTTTCTATGGAAATTCAGTTTGTCGCAACTTTTTAAACAGATTAATTGTACTTTCTAGAAGTGGATAAATATAATAATGACTTAAAAATATTTTGCAGGCAAGAGCCGAAACCTCTTTTTTGTAAAAGCGTACCTTCAAACATTGCACCTGTTACAGCAGATGGAAACTGTCTCTTTCGCTCTATAGCGCTTTACTTGTCAGGAAGTGATGAGGAACATTTGATCGTTAGAAAAAGTGTAATTAATCTTGTTTTCTATTAAAATATTTTCATAAATTGAGCATAAATGATCTAGCCATTGCAATTTCAAGGTAGTGAGATTTGAAGAGAAGTATGATGATCAACTTCGCGAAATGAATCACTTTTCCCTAGCTGACTGGAAGGAGCATATTAAAAAAATGACAAATGATGGCGAATGGGCGACAGAAATCGAACTTCTTGCTCTTGCCGCTTTATTAGATGCTGAAATTTGGACATTTTTTAATGGTAAATGGCTTCGATATCGGCCATTGTATAGAGTTGGAAAGGATGGTAAATCCCACAGTTAGTTCTTTCTTTTCTATTTTCCTTTTTCTTCTCATCAGATATCTCTATCTAATAACATTTTTTAAATAATAAGATAAACCAGCCATTTTTTAGTGTATATAAAGTCTTTTTAAGCTTTCAAACAAATGTTTGTTTACAATGAGTTTACTATATAAGAACTTAAATATTGGTTTCTCAGGACTAATTTTTCATTATTTCCACTACTATAGAGTTGCCGATCCAAAAATATGATAATAGAAAAGATGCCATTTTCCTCATCAATGAAAATTTCCATTACAAACCAGTTCTTGACATTATATCGGTATGTTCATTGATAACTTGAAACCGATGCTGCTATCGATTCTCTTAAAATTCTTTTGTTCTTCAAATCCAAACAGTTTTTTATCTGAATATTTTTTGGAGAAAGTTTCGTACAAATCCTTATTAAATGTATTTCATTCTCGTGATATATATCTTTTGTAGAATGGTGCGATATGGGATTATCATCTTGCTGCAGTTATCAGTCATAAAGGAATTGGCCTAAGTAATGGTCAGATTCATTTGATAACTGCGGCCGTTTCTTATTATATCGAATAATGTCTGATTTTGAGGAACATTCTATAAAGCAGTTTTTAAACAAAAATTTGCGCTCTACCCCAGATTTCGAAAAATCTCCTGTTTTAACTTGACTGGACAGAAATTATCATTATTAAGCATACCCATAATAACGGATATTCAGGACATTATGTATGTGATACGAGAAATCTAAACAAAAATATCTGGATGCATTTCGATGACAGCCACGTTGAAGAAAGAGCGGAAGAAGAAGTTATTTCTGAATGTATCGAAGATGGCTATATATTCTTTTATGTCGCCGGTATCCGTTTTTCAAACTCTTCTAAAACATTTAAAAATTTCACACGAGCTTTTTAACTTTAATACCTTTTTCTTGCTCTCTTCATTTTGATGCCCAAACTTTCAGAAAACTGAGCATGACATTCAAAATGCCATCAAATAACGATTTAAACGATATTAACCTGCTGTTCATTTGATTATATAAGCACATGGGAAATGGTGGCAATTTCACTGTTTATTTAACGAATATACCTTATACGCTAAAAACTTAAAATTCAGTTCGGGTGATTTGTTTTGCTGAGAGTTAAAAATGGTTATGTATATTATATATCTAAATATTACTTGCTAAATTTTATGTGGAATGAAAATTGTACTCGATTAAATAAAAAATTACATAAGTGATCATAACTATATTGCATTCCAAGAGAGCTTCTAGTAGTTCGACAATTGTCTATGATCTTTTTGCAGAAATGGTCTGTTATTTATTAATCACCTTACAATTATTTTACAGTTAACCTGCATTAATTTATATAAAAGTTGATTTATTCCTCATTGTCAGTAAAAAGCATCTGTTGTTCTTACCGTCATGTTAATAATTGAATTTTAACTGTCGGCATTTATGTCGAAATTTTGGTCATATTTTATTTCGCAGGATTATTTTTACAACTGTTACTGCCGCGGTATTTCCGATCAAGCTAATATGGTTCGTCTATTTGTTCCAGTTCCCTGTTTCAAATAATCAGTTGATCGTAATAGAGCAGAGTGGAAATAATCACTTACATCTGGTAGTAGAGAATAATTTTCATCAACACCCCTCCTCCCCCTGTCCCCAGACATGAAAATCTCTTACCTCCTCCAACAAAACAGCTTGAGGGCACTTGTAACTACCAACTTTTTAAGACAGAATTTAACGAGCCATATCCGAACTTGCGTGTAGCACAATGAAAAGATTAATCTCTGTTTCTTGAGCGTGCGAATTGAGTATAGTCATGCGAGTTTGCCAGTGACCTCAAGTCAAAGAATAAATGAGTTGGTTGGGAGAAGTAAGATAAGGACGTATATGTGCTCATAATGCTAAGATTGGTGACCTGATTTTTGATCTGAGAAGAGCATATCACAGTAACGATTAACACGAAACGGGGAAGTTCTAATGATTTTTTATTCCATTGTAAGTGGGTTTGAATTCAGGAAATTGATATACATGACATTTGTTTTATTATTTGCTACATTTACTTGAGCATAATAATTTTTTAATCTAATAAGAAAAGGCATGAAATTGGTGAAATAGCTCTAGTATGAGATGTTATAAAGAAAGAAAATAAAATGAGGGATGTTGTACGACTTAAATCAAGCTATAAATTCATCGATTCTTCGAAGTATTGTTATATGGAATGTATCTTCATTGAGATACATAATCATCATTCAGTTTTGCGTTCTATTGTATTATCAGGAAGATGAAATTAATGTTTAATATTCAGATTTAAACTGTGATGGAGGAGGCTTTGGAACCTACGTTGCAAAATGTGATTAATCAGATGACATTGAAATGGATCTTTGTGGGAGGTAAAGGTGGTGTGGGTAAGACAACATGCAGGTATTAGCTTTGTTTCTTCTTCTTTCTCTCTTTAATTTCATAATCATGCAACGAGCTTGTTTATTGCTTTCTGCTGATTTGCACGGATCTATATAACTTGTAATGTGATTTATTCTTTTGGGCTTTGGGTTTTGGGTTGGGTTGTAGTCTGCTACGGAGAAGATACGAAGGCATTTTCGAAGTTAGGAACTTCTTGCACTTAATGCCCTATAATGTAAGTTACTGTATTTGCTAAAAGCGATTAATGTATTTGCAGTTGTTCGTTAGCTATTCAATTATCACAAGTACGACGAAGTGTGCTTATCATTTCCACAGACCCTGCGCACAATATATCAGACGCTTTTGCACAAAAATTCAGCAAAACTCCAAGCGCCGTGAATGGCTTCAATAATTTGTATGCAATGGTTCGTTCCGCAAATCAACATTGATCTTTATTTTCAACTTTGATCTGTTCATATTTTTGTTTATAGGAAATCGAAGCGAATTTCGGAAATGATTCTCAAATGGTGAATCCTGGAGCAGAGAACAGTGAAGGAGGTATACATTATAATCATTAATTTATTGCAAGAAAAAGTAAAATAAACGGAATTTTAAAATCCCACAGTCACTCACCTGGAATTAGATTTAAATCATTCTAACTATAATGAAATTCAACTGTGGTATTTTCTTTTCCTTTTAAATGTCCTTCATGAGTTCAAGTGTTTAAGACTAACTAATTCTACTTTCAAACCATTTCGTCTTAATTATAGTATCGACTCCGTTATTAGATGTTTAACTGTGCTAGATTTATATTTAGACATGTTGAGTCTTGGCCGGCAAGTATTACAAGAAATGGTCGGTGGTCTCCCAGGTATCGATGAAGCAATGAGCTTTTCGCAAATGATGAAGTAATAAATACTTCATTAAAAATTTTTCGGCATTAATTTCAGGGCACTTTAATTTTTCTTTCTAGTGATTTTGTGAGTTAATGCAATTTTTTGTTTCTTTTTGCACTATTGCTTAATAACTGACCTTGTCATCCTTTGTATGTCCACTGATAATCATGTTAGTTATTATTTTAATAAGCTTCAGAGTCTATTCACTCTAATGTGCTCTTTACTACTTTTCATTTTTCAGCAATTCAAGAGTTGCAACATTTTTTCAGGCTAATACAATCAATGGATTTTGATGTGGTTGTTTTTGACACGGCTCCAACAGGTCATACTTTAAGATTGTTGCAGTTTCCCACTCTAATCGAGAGTAGTTTGGGCAAACTTATCGGTCTGCAGAGTTCATTTGCACCTCTGATGACACAGGTGAATTTGTCTTGTTCATAGTTGTACGTCCCAGTTATTAATTCTTTATTAATTAGGTGGCTTACTCGTTTTGCATTTTTTTACAATTTTTTACAATTACAATTTTTTATCTGTTGAGCTGAAATTATTGAGTTGTATTCTGATAGTAATGTTGTTTTGGGAATTAGAAAAAAGTATATTTAACATATCAGGTTAGATACGCGATGAAGACTGGATGTACAAGTGACATTAGAAAGCATTGAATGTTTGTAACGCTATTTTTTTTTATCAGGAGAATCATTCAAATCTAATGAGCGAGTTATTAATGTATTTTTAAAGTGAAAATATGTTTTCTTATTTCGATCATGAAGATTCCTACGATTTCATGTGCAAAAGAAATTATGTTGTGGCTGGAAAGCATGTTACTTGTTGCTAAAAGTTGTGTATAACACGATTGATTTATACTTTTCGATTCTTTACATATGTCAAAGTTTTTATATTTCGTGTTTAGATGGGTGGAATGTTGGGTCTTGGTGAAATCTCAGCGGATGATACCACAAATAAGCTCAAGGAAACGTTGGACGTAGTCAGGAGGATAAACACTCAGTTCAAAGATCCGGTGTGATTTTTTGGAATAGAAACCTCTAGAAATATTCTGCAGTAATATATATTTAGTGCAGAAATCACTAGATTTATAGTTATTAATAATATTTACTACATTCAGAGTGAAACTGATTCCTTGATCTTATAGGATCTCACTACGTTCGTTTGCGTATGCATTGCCGAATTTCTGTCGCTCTATGAGACGGAACGCCTTATTCAGGAATTAACGAAACAGGTTCTAATTTCTTCACATCTGCTTTGATAGTGTTATTTTTCTTATTAATTAGTGTAAAAAGAAAACTTGCAGAATATCGATACACATAATATTATAGTCAATCAATTACTATATCCAGAAAAAGATGAGAATGGTTGTGTAAAATGTAAAAAATGTTCAGCAAGACACAGTATACAGAAGAAATATTTAGAACAGGTTTGAATCATCAAATTTAAAATATAATTCCTTATTCTCTGATCTTTATAATTTCCTTATTTTTTTTCTTATGTTTTGTTAGCACCACTTTTCGAGTTTCTACAATTAACAGCGGTAAGAAAAGGAATGTATTTTTGTATTATTCATTTACATTGTAGATTGCTGATCTCTATGAAGACTTTAATGTAACTAAACTGCCACTACTCGAAAGCGAAGTACGTGGTCCCCAACAACTGCGCAGTTTCAGTCGTTATTTAGTTGTCGCGTATGATTCAAACGCTAATTCTGTTGATGTTTAATGACTCGCTGAAGTAGTTCTTTATTTTATAGATTTATTTATTGCTTTGCTTATTGATTAACTTTGAATTTAAATTGACTGTTGTAATTAAACCCTACAGTTCTATTTGAAAGTTTTTGGTGTATATCGAACCCGATTTTAAAATCTAAGCAATTTTAAAGAAAATTTACTTCATTTTTTGTTGTTTTGAAGTTTTTGCACTTGAAAGAATAGATTTCAACTAATAAAATCGTAAATATTATTATAAGCAAATTAGTTGGAAAAAAACATAGTTTCCAAATTTTCCTAGTAACGGGGTGATAGTCGTAGCTTCGAACAGTGTTGATAATCCCCAATTTCACCAGGCTGATCTCGTTCTCTTGATGGTCCAGCACTTTCACGTACTCCAGGTTCGCAAGTCCGAAATGCCTTGACCTACTGGTCCATTTCATGACTTGCCAGCCTGGTTTACCTTGTGATCCATAAGCCCCTAGTGGACCTTTTTTCCCTTGAAACCGGATCCTTGAGATGTCTCTATACTAATTAAATTACCTGGTTCACCACATAAGCCCTTGGAACCAACTTTTCCCGTACTTCCGACGAGACCATTTGCTTCTTGAAGACCTGGTTGCCCGTCTTCATTATCTGCACCATTTTTGCTGGCGAGGCATCCTTTTTGGTCCACATGGACTTTTTGGGCAGCAAACGCAGCGATCTTCCTTAATTAATGAAACTTTAGTTCCTCTCCTTGAGAAAATTAGTACATGTAGTACATCGAATTTCTGTAAGACAATCTTATTTTATACTCTATACAATTATTTCAATTCTATTTGACGTATTTGGCATATGCATGAAGATTTGTAATGTTTCGTTGATCAAGCTGGAAGCTACTCTCTTATTTTAATTCATTATCGAAAATAGAAATTTCAAATAATCTTTAGTTTACTTTACTGTTGGAATAATTATTTTCGCATCTTGTTCGTTGTGATCGTCTGTGCCAGGTATGCTATCAATACCAGAAGAGTCCTCATCACCGGGAGGTTCTGATTGGCCTACTAATCCTTGCTGACAGGAACAATAGCTATTTAAAGACTTCTTATAACCTGCTTTAGGGGGCATCTGTGGATACTGGTCTAAAGATCCACAATGTGAAATATTCACAACAAGAGCTGTACATCTCGAAGTGATAGATGGATGATTTATCAGCCGAATGTTTTATACACATACTCGGAAGATTCAGTGCACGTCGGGGATATCCTAAATTAGTCCTGAGCGACAATGCCAGCCAATTTCAACCAGTCTTCAAACCATTATGAAACACGCTACTCAATCAAAAAATTTCCTGACATTAAAGTGGACAAATTGGAAGAGTACCAGATCAAG
Organism: Cruorifilaria tuberocauda; assembly: GCA_013365365.1. Taxonomy (NCBI): domain Eukaryota; kingdom Metazoa; phylum Nematoda; class Chromadorea; order Rhabditida; family Onchocercidae; genus Cruorifilaria; species Cruorifilaria tuberocauda. Next base: position 31,053 of record JABVXU010000619.1, read on the forward strand.
AGTTCGATGGAGTGGAGGAGTGTATAAACGACTAATTGGCTTA